>JAGDQP010028127.1:0-24398 GCA_022664845.1 Lepisma saccharinum
ATAATATGTTGGCAACCTCTGAGAATGTGCCAAGATGGTAAATCTTTGGGATACAAGAAGAGCATCTATTTCTATCGTTTCTTAATCTTGTTATTTACTGCCATTGTCACTACTTCTGTACCTCGCTTAAACGTGTATACGATAAGTTCATTTATTGACTTAAGCATACATTCACAAACTTTTTCTGCATTTGTCTGTATTTATTGCGTCACATCCACTCTTGTGATGCCACATAAAGATAGGTGTAAGTGAAAGGAATTTCAGTCGATGAAAATTGCTAGCATCTTCTTTCTGTACTGTTCATCTCGCTGTCTTCTGACATTTCGTTGCTTCCTTGCGTTGTTTACTTGTTTGGTACTTGCATAACTCAGAGGATCTGGATGTATAAAATCATTGATGGAATCCAAATATGTTGGTGAGTTTCATTCATGCCTCTGCACCTGGTAAGGTCATCTGTTGTTTTAAATATGAACTTAATTACGTGCAAATTTAAGTTGGTGCTGTACTGCATCATTGGTCAAAAGGAAATTCTGTGTTTCTGCATTGACCCGGACCGAAGGATTAAGTACCTTTTCCTTCTTCCAAATCTATAGAGAATGTAATTCTTGTATTAATTTATTCATTTCGACTTATTTAGTATGGCGGGTTTCAGGCTTATTTACTAAACATGTTGTTCCACTTAACAGTAAATATGCTCTACACAAAAAAAACTATTATTTTGAGCGAACAAACTATAATAACAAATTAACACATAATAAAATCAATACAGTATATTTAGTAAACAACACATAGATAGGAATACACTCCAGCTTATACAGCACAAACAATTTCAATGATACATTTGCAATGGCAGCAGACAATACAATAACTAACACCTGACCGAGTTGTAAACCAACTGCCCAGATTTTATATGTGAGCCTTTTACTATTCATGCATGAGATAAAAAGTTATAAAAGTAAGATTAAATGTTGACACAAATTTTAACAGCAGATACAATACTACTAATACACCACACAAATGAGTGTGTATCCACATGCATACGCACACACACAGAGACCCATACTTCACAGTTCCCAACCTTAAATATGATTGTAAGAAAAGAGCTGGTTCTTATGATATATGGCTCCCTAAGTAATCCTTGCTCGACTAATGCACGCTGAGACATGTAATTAATAAACAATTGTTCAAGACTTGTCCGATACATTGTTACTGAACCCATATTCCTGATGGAGTATGGAACACTGTTCCAAAGTTTACAGGAGGTAACGGTGAATGATTAAATTGAAAGGAATGCAGTCTTGCGAGAGCTCCTGTTAAATTTATAGAAATCTTATAATTACTGGAAGCGTGAGAAACGACATACTGGTTCCTTGCTTCTGAGTACTTTGTATAAGAGCATATGCTTGTGGGACTTGCGAAAAAAGTTTGAAGTTAATAGACTAGTTTGTTATCGTGTATATAATGAGGCGAAAAGAGCAACGCTAAGAATTTGTAACTGTTATACGCATTACATATTAAAAGTTATATTCAAGGGATAAGTTCTAGATAGTAACCAAATGTATTACATATATATACAAATCTATCACTACCTTCATTTATTTCGCATATTGTATATTTTAGTTGCTGTCCGGAATTTTGCTGCTCCTGTAAACTAGCAGAATATGACTTAGTCACTTCCACCTATATGCGATTGAATTATAAGTGCTGTTCTAAATTGTTACCCTTTTTCACATATTGTTATATTATTAACCTATTTTGTATACTTTGTTTGAGTGTTATATTGCTTTACGTTATCTCAATATTATTAATTTATATTTCATAATTTTTTTATTGTAGGTGTTATTACCAAAAATACTTGATGCCGGAAAAACCAAGATTGAATGCAACAACTTCGTCATTACAGATGACAATTCTGTTGTGCTCTTTTACTGCCAAGTTCCGAACACCATCAGAAATAGATGCCTCCTCGAGTTGGTCGTTGTACGTAAACACAATCCCTTATAATAGAATAAGTTGGCGAAAATTATAAATTTAGAGTATAACCGGAGTAAGAACACAATACGAGCTTAAAATTAAAAAAAATAATGAAAGTGCCTGCAATTTGTAATGCATGTTCCTTGATGTGTTTGTTACTATAAATATGATATTTTGTTTTCAGTTTATTTTTGGATTGTATACTTTTTTTCGATGTTTAGATTTATATTCTTCAATTCTTAAATTAAAAGGAATGCTATTCATATGAGAATTGATAATCTCATAATTGATTAAGGACACTTCACTCTTTAGTTATTGCACTGCAATCTCACATTGTTTTTTTTATTTCGTGAGGAAAGGTGAAAATAGCAACCGATAGTATATTTCCATGTGAAACCATAGGGAAGAAATCTCCTTGTTCATTTTTTACCAAGTTGAGATAGGAGTGTCATCTCATTGGTCTTTGACGGGCATTTTTAACAAGTTATCATGCATGAAGAGAATATGCATTGTCAGTCTATTAAATGCATTCTTTATCCTATGTAGAGGTATACGTAATGTAGACTTTTAAAACGCTCCCCTAAAAATCAATAAAATGAACAAGGAAAACATGCTATTTTCCTGTGGTCTTTAATTATCACCATGTCAATTACCAGAGTCATAAAATGATCTGAGTTAGTGTGTGCTGAACGTTTTCAAATTTCATCACATTCATTTGTAGTTTAATATTTTTCTGCTTGTTATTGTTGTTCAATGTACACTTTATTACTTTTAAAAAAAAATGTGGACATCCCGTGCCCTACCATAATACCTTAAAATTCCTTAAAATAATTATTTAGGTATATTCTTCCCCTCTCTCTGTTCAAAAATCTCTGAATTAGAATCAATGTCTATTCTTGGAGTTGGTCACGCAGGCTACTACTTGCAACCGTTTGAAGTGCATGTGTTCCTTCCTCCTTTTATTGTTTCTGTTGCAGTGCTTAATGAAATGATTAGTCCTGATAGCACACCCTCAGCAGCATAAGTTATCGGGACAATACTGTACCAACACCACGGATATCGATCATGGTTTACCGTTCTTATAAACATCAATCGACATTGAGGTAGTACGATAATTCGATATTGAATCCTACTCCCGAAGCTTACGAAAAATGTGTTTCAACCAGAAATCTCGGGGCGAAATATTTAGAAGATTAAAATAAGAATTGAAAATACTATTCTAAATGACCCTAGTAACTTTTGGGAGTTTATCAAGAAAGAAACACGACATCTTCCACCTGCAAGTATGACATACAATGGACGAATTATCTACGATAATGATGAGATTGCCAATTGTTTTGCAAGTCACTTTCAATCAGTATATCAAAAATAATCTGCAAAATATAAAATAAAGGATGTACACAACAAATGTAATTCAGTAGACTCATTCGAACTATTGAATGTAACATTAACAGAAATAGAGGCTGCAACAAAGAAATTGAAACCAAAAAAATGTCGTGAAAGGCTGCGGAGAAATTCTTAAACTTCCCTAACAGTTTATTTTTAACTTATCAATTAAAACGGGAACATTTCCGGATAAATGGAAGGAAGCTGTTGTTTGTCCAATTCCAAAATCAAATTCTAAAATGAAGTAAGAAACTATAGGCCTATCTCAATACTATCTTCCTTTGCTAAAGTATTTGAAAGTGTTATTTACGGTAGAATCATTAATCATGTTCGAAGTGCAATATTACCATTTCAGCATGGCTTTCTTACTAAAAGGTCAACAGACTCAAATCTTGCTGTAATTACTGATTAGATAGCTTCAGGTTTAGACAAAGGTGCACAAATTGATGTTATCTGTCAAAAGCATTTCATACTGTAGATCATGACATTGTGTTACGTAAGCTTAGCTACTTTAATTTTACAGAAACTTCATTAACATTCATTGCTTCGTATTTAAAATACCGCAAACAGTCTGTTCTTTACAATGAATTTATTTCCAGGCTATACGAAGTTCGATCAGGTGTTCCTCAAGGATCTAATTTAGTACCTCTTCTATTTCTAATATTCATTAATGATTTATCATATTGTATTATAAACTCTAAAATACTCTTATTTGTTGATGACCTAAAAATACATTTGGAAATATCCTGTATTGGAGACTGTAATAAACTTCAGAGTGACCTAAACAATGTTGCTAAGTGGTGTGAGGAAATTAATCTCGTTATAAATGTTAATAAATGCAAAACTGTCTCCTTCACTAAACTTAAAAATAAATATACGTACACATACACAATTAACGGCGTTCAATTAAACAATTCTAATTCAGTAAAATATCTGGGTGTAATCTTTGATGCACATTTAACATTTAACATAATATGATCATAAAAATAAAGCATATAGAAACTTTGGATTAATTATGAGATTAGGAAAATACTTTAATAATCCACGGGTTCTCAAGTTACTGTATTTTAACTATGTCAGATCTAAACTGGAATGTGCATATATAATATGGAATCCACAATGTAGTAAATATTCTAAGACAATTGAGATCATTCAGCCAATTTTTTTGAGATTCTTAGCGTACAAACAAACTGCTTTTTAATTGATTCATCGTCGCTACTGGCAGAAAACTTTGATCTTCTGACGTTGGTAAAAGGAGAACTATGAGCGATATTATATTTCTTTCGAAAATATTTAATAATGACGTTGATTGTACCTACTTAACAGCAGCCATTAGTATAAAAGTTCCCACACTTAGAACTCGTATGCACAACAATATTTTTTTCTTCTGTAACAAGGCCAGAACACATTCTATGTTAAAATCTTTTATATGACGACCTTGTGCTACCTATAATAAGTACTTACAAGAAGATAACGAGATAGATATCAACAATATGACAAAAACGGGTATACGCTGTAGGTTGATTCAATGTGAGAGAATAAACTACTAAATTTCTATCTTGTGGAAATTATATTGAAGTCTTTGTTTTGTTTTGTGTGATTGCGTTTATACATTTTTATTCTGTCTTATGAAAACTCTATGTCTTTGTTTGCTTTATGTGATTTATTGTTTTATTAATGTATTTGCTTAGATCTATGTGATTGTGTTAAAAATGTGCTTTTCTTTTTGCTGTTGTTCTATGTGACTGAGTACTGAGTATATATACTTGTATATATTTTTGTCGTATGTAATGGAAAACTATAAATATGCATTAGCCTGTTGTTTTCCTAATAAATATATCAAGTTTCAGAAATATCACTGTCTGAAAAACTCACTGCCCGATACCGGTTAACATCACCCGAAATTGTACGAAAGAGCGTAGCGTGAAATTACGCGTAACTTTTCTAAATTATTTTTCAAGAGTTGCACTTGTAGATCTCAACTGAAGAGAGAGCCATTCAATTTTGAAACTCATGTCACTTAATTTATATGAAAGTGTTTTAATAAATGATGTGCTTATTGTCAATGGAAGTTTATCATAAATTTTGAAAGATTCTGTTTCGGTTTTGTCCTTTGATATGAAGTTATCAGTTCGCCTTTATTACGAGAATAATTGCAGCATGCGATAACCACCGGTTTGATAATGTTGTATTATGAGCGCACTCGTAGAGACAGTGGTTATTTTGAGCAAGAAAAGCACTATGCATTCTAAAATTTTCTAGTTCCTCTGTGCATAACAAAGCTTGTGTAGCGTTACGTCTGGAGTTGTCACGCTTTATTTTGATCAGAAATTATCTTCAATAACATTATCCAAGCTCGTCCATTATAAAAGCAAAGTCGTTTCGTAACAGTGGATGACGGGGTCTGAGTAATAGTGTTAATAATAATACGGAATCCTACAGAGTGAACATTGCCTACAGCCTATGCACTATTCTAATGTTAATTCACCTCCAGATTCATATTCGAAGAAGATGCTCTCCGATAGCGATCATTATCGACCTCTGATATCGATCGCCACGGATATCCCACAGTCGTCCAATATCGGCAAAATGTTTACCATTCGTTGGTCAATCTCGGATAACGATCTCAATCAATATCTCAATGGTCTGATTTATTGATTGAAAAGTGAAATGCCATGGCCCGCAGGATTCCAATGCGGACTTCTGTCCATCTTAGGCCACTTTCGTCCTTACTATAATTAATTTAAGAGTATTAATTATTTACCTGAATTATCAGACATATAGTACTGGACATTTAGCGCGACCTACTTTAAACATTTGGGAATCCGTTAGGGGCACATTATAAGTTGGAAAATATTTTTGATTGATTTTACTTCAATGCACAGGAAGTGTACATCAAATGTACAAGTGTCGGTTTAAAAGTAATTTCTTTAAACATTTATAATTTTGTTGGAATTGATTCTTTTAGGTAAGAAATTGTCTTAGAAGGATAGAAGATTAGATTTATGAGTATGTGATCTTGAAATATGTTATATCTTCGTTTAATTTCGAATGCCTTACAATGTGCTATTAGTGCTTATGTTATGAAAGTAGTTTAGTGATGAATAGTTTAGAATTGTTAATTATTTATGTATTGTCATTTGTGAATTTTCTATTTGAAAATTTATTTTGAAAGATGTTGCTATGTTGTAAGATTTATTTTTTGGTGTTGCTTTTCTTGCATTTGGTGAATGGTTGCTTGCCTACGTAGAGGTGTCTGTCAGTTCTGCAGAGGAATGCAGATTATTTAATCTAAACTGGAAAAGTTCTTCCGAAGCAAGGTTGATGACATTTGATATTTTTGTGAGTTCTTGTCGTGTGGAATACCTAACGTTATTATAGTTCTTTCCCATTTTGTTATGTTTTCTGAAAACCTGGCAACATTTTGTTGATTTTGTTTTAGTGCTTGCGCTGGAAGAATTGTCTGAAGTGTTACTTTGTATCATATCAGATGGTTCCGTAAATACAGGTTCTTATTTTCTTTTATATATCTTTGTCGTAGTAAATTATATCTATTGTTCGGTCTTTTTGGATAGTTTTGTACGGTGATCTTTGACCTAACAAATCCCGCAAAAACTCTTGTTTGAAGTTATTTTACAAGTAAAACGTAAGTCATTGCTTCCACATTTGAAGCATTAAGGATCATTCTTGCAAAGAAAGACATTGTGGTAATTTTGGAAAGTAAAACAGAGAGACGGTCTGCCGTTTGAAAAAGTTCCTCTACTTTATGTCTGGAGAAACCAATTGTTAAGCTAGTTGTAATTGGATAGCTGATCAGTTCAGAACTTTTTGAATAGCCTAATCAAGGTGGTAGGTCCTTTGTCATTATGTATTTGTGTAATGTTAGTGAGTGGAATTTTTCTTTCTTTAATAAAATGTGATTTCAAATAATACATTTGTAAAGTTTTGTTTACTTCCCGTGCGACCCAAGTAAAAGTTTTTGTGGTGGATGCTCTTTAAGGATTCTTTAACCTTTTGTTGGACGGGTCCATTGGTGCTGAATGTCCAAAGTCTCTGGGTTTGATTCTTTTTAGAAAACTGACTTTATAATCTTTATTTTTAAAAATAGCTTTAATTCTTGTTTGTTCAAAGTTGGATGAACTGTCACATGTAGATCGGGAAATCTGCTTCTTATTAGATGTTCAAAGAGTTATTAAGATTCGATTTTAACACGTATTTAGTATTTTGGTTATCTGATTTTGAATTTACTACTGATGCTTCAAATTCTACTTCCTGGTTATTGCCAATTTTCCGCCCATCATTATTTAAGATTGTGTATCCGTGCGAAGATCCGAATATTTAGTGTAACATCTAGGGAAATACGGACGTGTGAATTAAAGGATTACTTACTTCGGGTGGATGGCTGCAGGTATGTTTAAGAGAGATATCAGATGAATTTTGTTTGTTGATTCATGATCTGGGGAGCTTTTTTTTTTAGAATTTGTGGATTGTGGTATTTTAGAAGAAGAGTGAATGTACGACCTCCAGCTTCTTTCAATTCGGATGCAGCTTGGTGATTTGAGGAAGAATGTTTACTTTGATAGATATCAGGTTCTTCTTCTTCTCGGAGTTGATGAAATTGCCCCCGGCTGATTTCGTTATTCTTCTTTCTGAAATTAGTTATTTGTTTTGGAGAGCTTTCTTTTCAAAAAGTCTTGTGTAGTTGTGGGTTGCTTGTTGGTGTTTTTATTTCCTGTGCCATCTTGTTTTGATTTCTTTTCTTCCACTTTTTTTCTTTTTAGATAAGCTACTTTTGCCACTACTTTTCCTCTTTCTGCTTCTGCCCATGGTAGGACAAAGGAGTTAGTGGAATGGGAGAATGATTTAAGGAATTATGTACAGAAACCATGAATGTAAGAAAATGGCGGGAACAAATTGGCTCTTAAAAAGACCTTTACGCTTTTCGGGGACTTAATCAAGATATTTAAGGAATATTAACTTAACTCTAATCTAACAGTGATCAGAATTTAATAATTATTTATTTGGTGTTTGTTAGATTTTATGCCAATCTAAGAAAGCGTGTATATCTTTGATTATCTGCTCCTAAACCGTGACGTCCTTAGTAACATACCCTGCTTCTTACAGTTCCTGCGCTGCTCTATAAAAATCGTATGTTATTAATATTGGCCAATACCAATGTGCTGCTGGAAACAGATCATTCAGTAGAAGCTATACAATTTCAAATATGCAATCTTTGTTTAAATTTCGAAGAGCATTCGCAAGGGACAATGCTTCTCTTAACAAAGGAAATTGGAGATTACAAGGAAGGAGGATCATCAATTTTTTAATGAGTTTCCACTCGTATTAAGTGCCGAATTATAACAGCAAAGAACTCAGAAGGTTTCAATCCAAACGGCACATAATCACCAAGCTATTGCAGTTTGAAGAATATGAAATGCATTAGTAAATGGGATTGTTGGAGTTTAAGGTCGGCTTTACGAAAAATCACCTTTGGTCTCTTGAATTTCGAAAACTGTAAAATTATTTTTCGTCCGCGTTGATTTTAGGAAATTTTTGACAACAAATATTTCTATGTTGTAGTTTAACTTGACAACTTTGAGCACAAATTACCGCCATCCTGCGTTTATTATTATTATTATTATTATTATTATTATTATTATTATTATTATTATTATTATTATTAATATTATTATTATTATTATTATTACTGCGTAGTGGGGAAGTGTTCTGAATATTGTCAATAACGTAAACATTGCTAGCTAAGATGTTTGCGTCCATCTAGAACGTAATAGGTAAAAAGTTGAAATTTTATTATGTAACCTATACAAATGTTATTTGTAAGGTTAAAAGCATTCTCGGTATACGCGTCCCTCCAGGTGGCCATGCAAATAATATTATTTGAATAATTACCTGATAGTAATGGTAAAACCATGTTTTAAGCGCACATTTAAACATAGGGAAGATAGGACTATGGCTCCTACTCCCGACTAGTGTCATTATCGGCATCTTGCTTCAATTATTGAGGCTGTCTTTGAACTACAAAATTATTTCTGCCATCCACTGATATTGCTATTAACTACCTAATTATTATCGCCATCTTCATGCATTGCTATCAACTACCTAATTATTATCGCCATCTACCGATATTGCTATCAGCTATCTCATGAACTTTGTTTGTTTCGAATAATAATAATATTTTGTTACTGTGCAATGAAAATGTTCTTTTCCGAAGTTTGTTTAAATTCCAATAAAATGTTAACACTTAGGAACCATTAGACTCCTATACCTCGGAAACGGCCCCCTTATTGTATCTCATCATAATCTAGGTAATTTCAAAGTTTTTCATAAAGATGTGATAAAAAATCGCTTAAGGACCACATTAGATCCAATATATTCGAAAGACAGCAAAGATGTATCTAAAATACTACATTATTATTACCGTCATCTAAGGCCATTATTATTATTACGAGCTACTTGATGATTTCCACCATATAGGATGTTGCTCTTAACTACCCACCGTCAGCCGCCATCTAGGGAGTCTAAAAATTATAGCTATTAAAGTATTACACTTTATCCGATGTAAAGCTTGAGAGCAATTTACAACTAAATAACTTTAGTATTAAAACACGAAGTAGAATATTATTTATTTTTTTTATTTTTAGATTTGGCAACACTCTTAGTTATCAATGCAAGATGTAGCAGTCACTTTTGACATTTGTAGAGTTATATTGACCAAACTTGATTAGATTAAATATATTATGGAATCATCATCAGATTTTAATGGCAGAGGGGCTGTAAACCATGTGGATTTATTATCACTTATAACATAAAATTCTACTGTATTGTACACTGTGTCTGTGACTTAAGTATATAAAAAAATGTACAAGCATCTTCTAAAGATCTTGCTGCTTTTCGATAATATTTTTGAAGCGTTGAGAATTGCTGGTTAATGTCATCATGTTTTGTAGATTGAGGCATATTTGAAATTAATGAAACTGTTCTATCTGCCTGGAGAATTGCATTTGTTGCTTTAGAAGCTAATACATTATACGCAATATACTGTTGTATTGCTTATACACAATCTAAAATATGTCTCCTCGCTGGTAGACAATATTTATTTGCTAACCTAATATAATATGGTTTAAATTTCTCAGTATGTACGTTAGACCACAAATTTCTCGGAGGATGCACACATATTCGGAATTCTAAATAAAATTAATATTAATATTATAAACTGCTGGGAAACTAATAAAAATATTCCAGCAAAATAGAAATCCAAAGTGTGAGATTGATTTAGTTAATAATGTAATTCTTCTTATTGACGTAGTTCTTAGTCTCTTAGAAAATTCGTTTTTTTTAAATAACATAAGTGTAACTTCTATTAAAATTGTTCTATTACTCTCTCATTCTTTACGTCATAAATATAGGAGGTTTGAGCTATAAGTATCGCAGTGCAAAATGTATTTTCAGGAAATGCTTCTTCAAAATCCATTATAATTGTAATATTTGTTCTTTCATTAAAAACAATTTGCTTTCGTCTGCTTGTATTAATAGCATACATTGGACGATTTTCCGTAAACTCTCTTGGAGAATAAAACATATCAGTATTTTTCTGTGTTACACGTTTAAAAGCGGTATAATTATCGTACATTTTAAGATAATCTGCTTCTCTAATATCTAGGTTCAAGTTCTCACGAGGGAATATTTCCTTACGAGCATTTCCTAAATATATGTCCTTAATCTTACATGCATCAACCTTACTAGCTTTTTTCCCCTGAGTATCATCATCACGATTAGTTTGAAGTAGAACTATTACAAAATCATTCATATCAAACTGCAGTGAATTAATCCGTGTTGCTACATCAAATTCGAAATAAGAACCTGAAACATGTCGTTGAACACTGATGCGTGAGAAATTGATTTGGTATTCGAGGTTGTCGAAGTATATCTGCTTTTAATTTCATTGAATATTTTTTCTCGTATTCTACAATCGGCATTCTCAGTTCCATTGAAGTAATGATTAATTTAGCAGGATGAGGTAATATAGCTTCATCTAAAGTACCATCTGCTTTATTTATTTTCAAGCGATAAAATGAAACATCATGATTTCCACTTCTTTTAATTGTTATTCGAAGTCTACTCGTCCACATAATTTCCTTATAATCAATAAAAAAAACTGTAAACGCCATGGCAGCAACACTGTATTCTCTTTCCGTAGAAGTTTCGCATCACAAATTAATACACCAGGCTTAACATATTCAAGCCCAGGCTTTGACAATCGACATATGTCAATAGCAATTGATTTGATTCCTGGATAATCAATTCTACCAATACCAGTACCATGTTTGCGTAACTCTACCTACGAAAAGAAATATGGACAAAATTATCTAGTGATTTAATATTTGACCCTGCAGTAAAAGTTCCTCTGGCATCTCTTCCAATGACTTCAAATTTGATGTATAACTCGTCGTAGTGCGGGTGCATAAATCCATCTACGGAACTAATGTCAAATTCAATGTTTTTATTTGGTTCATTCAAGTTATTAAATGTACTACGATTTAGTGTTAAAGATTGATACTCATAGCTTTCAGTAAATTCCATCTTAAAAAAAATATATTCTCCTTTGTTTTTCTGTCATTCTTGCTATGACAAAGAATGTAAATTAGATTTTTTAAGAGTCATTCATAATCATGAGAATAGCACTAGTTATCGCACAACCAAAAATAATTGGTTCATGTAATTCATTACTAACATTTATTTCAAACGAACGTATATGACTCTCTTGTATAAGAATAAAAATAATGGATATTGAGGCTCATAAGCAATTGGTTCTAAAAATTCCGTCAATGGTTTAAATGTTACTATAATATTCGTTTCCTTGTGCTTATATTCACCATCTCCTATATTAAATGGTTCAATACTTAGAAACTTTGGAAGAAGTTGACCTATATGAGTTTCTTCTGGCCTAAGATCTATATTATTCTATAAACCTAATAACTTACCAACAGTTCCCACATTAATTTTTTTCTGCAAATGGTGTAACTTGCATTCGATGAGTTACATGATTTTAATTTAGAGCACTTCTTTGGGTAGTGTTATTTCTAATCTTGATGCATTATGTTGACCGGTGGTATATTATGTTTCTCTGCTTTATAGAAGTAAGTTTTG
The DNA here is from genome assembly GCA_022664845.1 of Lepisma saccharinum. Taxonomy (NCBI): domain Eukaryota; kingdom Metazoa; phylum Arthropoda; class Insecta; order Zygentoma; family Lepismatidae; genus Lepisma; species Lepisma saccharinum. The sequence goes on from JAGDQP010028127.1 coordinate 12,529, forward strand.
CTAATTTTGTAACATTTGGTATTAGGTACATACTATAGAATCCAATCAATGCAATTTTCAAATTCTAATTTTGATTATCAATTTCATTACGAAGATGCAGTGTAGATCCCGATAACTGCAACACAATAATTGTCTTTTTAAATAAAATACTATATATTTAAATAAAATACCATTTTTATGCATTATTGATTAGGTAATCAAGTTTCAATCTTTCAATAGTTTGACGAAAACTACAACCATCAGATAAAACTTTAATAGTTTAAGATATAATTGATCGCAAATTATGATATTAAAGTGTTGAATTCGATCAGCATTATATTCGATTATTGTGTTATTAGAATTTAAATATTTAATCAAAGACTTGGAAGGTACTCCACCAAATGAATCGAATAAACAGGCTTTATTATTTCCATACCAATAACATATCCAGTAATTTCTAGTATTAATTGATTGATATGAGTTAACAACAGCACCTTCTTGTTTCAATGGTGATGTAACTGGTCAATTATCACTCATGTACACACCTGTAAAATTTTTCATATTCAATTCTTTAGCTCTACGTTTGTTATCATAATTGGTGAAAGCTTTTGTACTACTCTTTCTAAGTCCTTCAGGACCTTTTTCTTTTTTACTTTAAGTCGTTTACCTTAAGCTAGAATTGATGATTTCATAACTACATTGTAATGCTTTTCTTCTTCTAACTCTTGTTTATTTTTCTTTGCGTCGATTACTGCCTTACCTATAGATGCTGATCCATCAGCAACACTGCAAACAGCTCTTAATGCAGCAAGTATCGCTGGAATTGTAAATATGAAACCACCTGTTTTTGGTTGATTACATAGTTTCTTTAACTGCGCTAAACTTGATGTTAGAGCCATATTATGTTCCTTTTTTCAGCATTTTTGTTTCTTCGCAAGTCGCGCTTTATTTAAAATATTAGTAAAATTGTTTCAATGACTTCAATTCCTGTGCCTAAATTTGAAATTTTACACCTTTTGCTTTCATTATATAAAAAGACTATATTATATTCATGAATTTTGAATTGAATATATTCTAAAACTACGGTTCAGGCTGCTACGCTGCGTTTTGATTAAGTTTAAGAAAAAATGCAGCAATCTATAAACAAAATCCCATTCTTCGTTTTGTATTCATTGTCATTGGTACTCCTAATGAAGCTAATTTTTTACCTAAACCAGCATCTTTGCTAACAACTCTATCAAAATCTTTAAACTCTATGTCTTGATTAGCTCTATGCCTATCTGATATATATTTAAAGTTCTTATAGGCAATATCATACTCTCGACATGCTTGATCTAATCTATTTATACCTCGATCACCTCTCGCTAATCTTTCATCTAAACGTGTACCAGGACCACAACATTCATAGCCAGGGAAGTGTAGTTCAAAGGATAATTTATAAATAATATCGTTTACTAAGCCTTTACTTTCAACAATTTGCCAAAATTTTGGTGGAAGAATGTGAATGATTTTTATGAGGTAACCTAAAGCCTTGGATTCGAAATTATGAAATTGGATAAACGAGACGAAATCATATCCACCCACTTTCTCATTATAAAAGTTCTTATTCCCAGCTGTTCTTCACCTGCTACAACTAATAATCTATCTACTAATTTTGTAACATCATCGATCCAAATAAATTGTTGCGGCATACTTATGTATCGCTTAATTCCCTTTCCTTCCTTCCTTTATTTTAAGCCTTCTGCTTTAGTTTTCAGTTCAAGCCAAATAGGTTTAATTAATGTCTTATACTTATCGCTGGAGTTTGATGTCACTCTATTCTATGATGATTCATGATTTTGTTATATAGAATTCGTTATTTTTAAAATGTCCCTATAAGTTTTATAATCTTCATCAGCGAAACCTACCGGATGCTTATGAGTTACAAACTCCCATAAACCTTCCGTCCTTTTATTGTTTCAAAGATCGGAGCTGATGGATCATGTGCAATCTTATTCTCACTATAAATAATTAAATCATCATTATTAAAGAAAACATTATAATTTCCAATTTTCCACTGTACTACTCCCTCTATATCAATAGAGTATAAACCATTCACTTCATCTTTATCTGACTTATTAGTACTTGCTAATGAAACTAAAATAATTACTTTCTCTTCTTCATCATCATCATCATTCGTTTCATTAGTCTCTGGTAATGCCTTAGGTGAAGCAATTAACCATTTCTCAAATGAGGTTTCTGATTGTTTTGGTAGACAATTATTTATATTCTGTTGTTCTACACATATAAGTTCTGTAATTGAATTTCAGTTGTCATCGGTTATTCCTTTCATTTATTTTCCTAAGCTTTCAATCGAGTTGATTAATGGCTTCTCTTGACGTTTTTGTTTTTCATAATAGCTACGATGCCTCTCTTTCCATTCTTTAAAACGTTTCGCCAGGATATTTTGCAATTCAATATTATTCGATTACGATTCTTTAAAACGTTAAACGTAATGACATAAACGATCACTCGATTATAAAGAAATTACCAATTTTGTTTCCATAGTTTCCATTGTTCGACTTTATCGTCATAACAATTGTTATAAAACTTTAAGGTTCTTTCGATGCAATACAACAAATACCCTTAAATATATTAAATGGCATATCACCAACAATAAACTCCTGATAAATATTCTTGAACTTCGTATTATCTTGAGGAAATATACATAAGAATTATGCATTATCAGTAATAAGTTGTTTCGGACTTTTACTATATTTTGTGCTAAGTAAAACAATCCATTCCTTTGTGCCTACCCTGTGTCAAGAAGTTCGTTATCTATTTCTGATCCTCTAATATATAATCCTCAAATATAATAACAGACCGTTGGTTACAATCTTCTAACTTTATAACACAAGGTTTGAATGTAGCCAACTGATAATGAAACCTTTCTCGTATATCAGTATAAATGTGTTGTAGTTCTTGATACTAGACTTGTTCTAAGCTTTTAGAGAATACGTAAAAGGTTATGCCATTCCAATAAAGCAAATTCGGAGCTAGAATTAAATTATCTATAAGTAGTGTAGTTTTTCCGCAACCTGATGTGCGTATTATTAAACAATGAATGTTATAAGGAAGAAGTTCACCATTTAATTTACTATAATCGTTAAATAGCGAAAGTCGTTTCTTATAACTCCACATTTTAAACTATATATATTATAGCTTTGAGATCGATCCAAGAATTATGGTCCGAAGATTGTCCCAAACAATTAACCAATGCTTTATTTTTAGTTCTACGTATAATCTTTTCGATTAAGTATACATGAGAGTGTTAGGTTTTCATTAGTTCTTGCTCATAAAACTAACCCTTAATAATCTTATTGCGGTCATATTTTAAATGATATGCAGGTGGATCAGTCTTAAAAATAGTAGCTATTTGAAATTTGTCTTTGCTCCAATTGCGAGTGAAGCCTTTTTCAAACACATTTTTAAACTTGCTAATTCGAACATAGTCTTCTAGACTATATTTTCCCTTCGATGATGATGTATACTTCTTGCTATAGACTGTTGATATTAATTTTCGTTCGTTTTCTTTCTTCACGGGGTCAATAGGTTTCATTTTACCGTGCCATGTTTTTTTCGTTATACTTATTAATTAGTGCTTCTAATATATAATACCATTTGTAATTACCTTGCAGCGTGAATTGCTTCCACATCAAATTCCTAATATTTTATTAAAACGTTCAACAATACTATATTTTTATTACTGTGTGAAGACTAATGAGTAATGCATTTCAGCTTCATTAATTTAATAAACTATTTACTATAAAACTCGCTACGGCGATCTGTTTGCAAATACTCTGGAGCTTGTTGAATTGCTTTGAATATTGAATCAAGCGCGCGTGTAACTTCATTTCCCTTTTTTATTTTTAACTGGTACACCCCATGTATACTTACCAAAAGTGTCAATAATGGTAAGAAGAAACGAATATCCCTTATTTAATTTAGCTAAGCATTTTAAGTTCCAGAGTTGATTTTAACCAAATCTGCTTGCCATAAATTATGTGTACCCTTGGTTATAACAGGTGTTCGTCTATAATTTCGTCTTGCAGGCTTGTGTAGTTCTTCAATAATACCTAATCTATTATTCATTATATTGATAATTAATTAAAATTCATTAAAATAACATTTAATTGAGAACTAAATTAAGATCGAGAAATCAAATGAGCGATACATATTAAATTAACAGTTATTGGGTATTCACCAATCGAAAATTTATCCGATCGAACTACAACCACATCACCTTCTACAACATCAAACTCATGAAGTACAAATTCATATTCAGATGGTGCATCTGTTGCTCTACTACCTTAATGTATTCCAAATCATAAATTGCCATATTTTGTCCACCGATCGCTGAGTATGTATCAACAATAGGAAACTCTTTCTTCCTCTTCTTAATCCAATGAAAACCAATAACTTTAAGTTTTCCAAGAAAAGGTATTTCGAAATATGGTGAATTCATATTAAAAATATATACTTTACCACTAACATTTCCATGTGCAAAATCACTTTCTTTATGAGGAATTGAATACATTTTAAGGAACTGAACACAATGTAAATTATGTATTGATGTTAACAACTCATTAGATTTAGCAATGGCTCTACACTCATCGTTTTTAACTTATCTTCTAGGTCTTTCAGTTTTGCAATTATATAATTCTTTATCTTATCGTTATTAAAATTAAAGTCTGTTATTGATATGGGTTTTTAATACTATCTTCCACCCCCCAACGTTGAGTCACTGTAGGCATTAGAGCTATTGATGCTTCTACATTACTAAAGTCATTACTGCCAGCATATTTTTAGATAAGTTATTAAAATAATTAGTCACAGAAGCATATTTCGTTTCTAGATCACTAATTTTTTTCTGAATGAGAGTGTTACGTGTTAGTGGAGTGTACTCTAAACTTTATAACAAATTCTTTACCAATAACACCATGAACAGAAATGAATTATGAATGTTCTTGTAATACTTCCTTAACTTATTTTTGAACGCTTGTCAACACTTCTTGTATACCGGAAAGATCTTCTGACACTGGAAAAATGTATATACTAGTTTGAAGGTCTTGTAATTGAATCTTAATATTACCTATTACTTCAGAGAGGTTCTCTGATTGTTTCAATTACGGTTTTAATATTACTTATTGTCTTTTTAAGTATTTCTACTTCTTGCGAATTTGGGAGTGTGTTAATTGTTTATTGGAGACCAGTTAATTTCGATTTTATTTCATTTTGATTTTGATTTGTAGCCAATTCCCATAAAGACTTACATATACTTTCGATATCTGATTGTTTCGGTGTGTTCTTTTGAATTTCAATTAATTCACTTTGAACATTGCTTACAACATGCTGAAGATTAATTAAATTTCTAGGAAGATTAAAACCCTCTTTTTTATTTACCTTTGCAAGTGCTTCCTGTAAACTACTTATCTCAGTGGGAATCTTATTCACAACAGTCTGTAGATTTTTAGTTTAATTTGAATATTTGTAAGTTCTGATATATTATTAAGTATTGTTTCAAACGCACCAAGACTTGTAGTAATTTCTGATGCATCACTATAACACGTAGGTTGGTAAAATCGTCACGTAGTTTATTTGAATCATCAGTAATAGTTTCAAGTTAATTTTGTAGAGTTATAACAACTTCTTGAATTTTTTGAAGGTCTTCTTGTTAGGGATTATTTTGAAGGGCACTTTGTAATGCATTCACAGCTGTTTGAAGACCATTAAAGGTATTTTTCAAATCCGTAAGCTTTTTATTCAAATTATTGACTAATTCTTGTGCAGCAGTATTAGTACTAAGTTGATTCCTTATGAATTGTAATTCATGTTGAATTATTATTATAATATTTTGAACTTCATTTAAATAATTTTTATTTACCAGCTTTGAATACATAAGAATAGCACTCTTCAACTCATTATCAAGCCTTTGAAAGAGATCTAGTATATAACTGCGCTTCTGTAATTTCTGTTTCAATATTTGAAGATAAAGTAATTCGTAGTGCATTGATTTCACCACTTATTACTTTAATCTATTGATCCAGTACTGTTAATTGAATTTCATTAATATCAGAAGGAGCATCCGATAATGTTTCATGCTCATGCAACTTATATCGCGGGTGTCAGAATAGATATGTTGGCATAATAAATAATAATAATAAACTATATTAAAATAAAGAATGCATTGTAAAACAAGTAATTGGCTACTATGAACTTGATTCTGAATAAAAAATAAAACATATCAAATATAGACAGAATTCACAACTTTACTAAGTATAATCTTGAGAAACATTCCCTAATACGTAAAAAAATGAAGCACCATAAACATGAATTAATCAAGTATTACTAGAATTTTTAGATAATAATATTACTGCTGTATAGACAAAATAATAGAACAGTAAACAAAAAATAATTAACGTAAAACTATAATAATCAATTTATAATTAATCGACAATTACTTGGCAATCAATACAGCAAATAAATTTACTACATAATCTTGTTAACATAGTAATAAAAAGGTTTTAAAAACATGCAGTGTGTGCTTTATTAATATTCAGACAAGGCATAAAACATAATAATTACATAAATAAAACAAAACTTAATAACTATTTAATATTTTATTCGAAGAGATGAAACTCTTATGATTAGAAAATTAATTAAGTATAATTATACGGTTCAGTAAAGTGAAACCGATATTCACAAAATGAAAGAAATCACCTAAAATCTATACAGTATAATTTATCATAATTGTGCAGAGGTTGAGGGTTGAGAACAGATATTACAAATTGTTTCTGCCTCATCGGAAACAACGTTTCGGTGACCCCATGGTACCGCATGAATTTTGCAATGAAGAATTTTGCGTTTGTCATCGTAGGGATCTAAAACTATTTTTTCCTCCTTTACCATGTGAAGCGTTTGTTTACGAGACTCAAAATGATATTGATCTTTCGTTAATGCCGTATTAGAAAATAAGCAATATGAAAAATCATCAAAAGTAATTTCTTTGTTGATGATATTCTTCTTCAAACCCTTTTGCTTTCTTTATTTTCTGCATAAAAGTTTTGACAAACAATATAATAAACTAATAAGTGTCGGTGTAAGCAAGCTTGAGGATTTGTCAATATCACAGCTTCATCACATCATAGTGAAATTTGTACATCATTATTTAGACAGATCTAGAATAACGCTTCCAATATATAGAGGTTTGTTTAATTTGACGAATTTTCGTAACATGTGAATAAAAACTAAATTTTCAGAATATATCGTCCGTGACATGAACTGTGGCATGGCAATGAGCTTCTCGTCTTTTCTTTTTCTGGAAACGAGTCTTACATCAATAGGTTTTCTCATATTTTCTAGGAGTTTCCCAAACACGCTGTTATTAAGAAGTTTATAGAAGTCTTTTTCAAAAGTAGTTGTTGCTTCTGTGCGGGGATTAGTGTAAAATGTATATAGGCCTTATTGAGAAAATCATAGAATTCGGTGAACCTTCATAAGTTTTAACCCGTGAGTGATATAACATTTTAGAAGCTGAAAATGTACGACATAATTTTTGAGGTTTTAGCGTTAGTAGTAATTTTTTTCATATTTTCCGTCAGGTGGATTTATGTTCTCGGGGGCTAATAGATAATTCGCGTGATCATCATGCAAGCTCTGTAACCTTGCAAGCCTTGCATATAATTCTAAAATGCAGTAACACGGTTTACGTAACCAACAAGTTCATCACGTAATTATAAATGTTCACCACAGGATTTTATATGAGCAATATCAAACTATATTTCATCACAAACAATTACTTTTTAGCGAGCCCCATTTAATATCGTTATATTATTTATAGTTATATTATATAGTTCTGTGCGTGATGGGAATGCATATACAATACGCATCTCGCTTATTTGTTACTGCACTAAATAAACATAATACGCTTTGTTATTGTGCTTCCGCCACTAGGCATGCTAAACTTCGAATGGTGTTTGAATTAACAATATGTTGGTGATACAATAAAGGAAGTGTCCTTAATTTATACAAAATACAATATTATCATGAACAGAAGGCACGTACTCAAACTGCTATTATTTAACAACCAGAAACATTTTTCTTTTACATAATGCTTGGGAATTTTATTATCAGATGAAATTCTGTACCGTAAACAAAATTGTGAAACTCAAATCCATAGTTTATTTTCAAAATGCTGCTGCTCCTACAAGCTTTGAATAATACATGGCGTCTAAGTATTTATGTCTGAATATATAGGGATATGGCCTGAGTTCAAGCTATCATCCCGACATTAGCCTGGTATAAGACCACTAAGCATTTCTAAGTGACGAGGCACAAAATTATTTGAAATTATCAGAGTGAGTGTACTTTATGTTTGGATGAGCGAATTTTGAAGAGAATTATGGTACGAGAAGTTATTATTTTTATACTGAACTGGATTTTAATCCCATGTGACTATATGTTTACACATTTATTGAAGTATCACTTATACTTCATAGTAAAACCCTCCCAGTTTACACGGATTTGGGCCCGTTAAGCATTCAACTCTTTCAAAATGTTTGGTTTGATTAAACAATTATTTTTACTTACAAACACTTTCAGCAAACATAATATTAGAATAGCGCAATCACCCTAACGTAGACACACTACACTTCCATTAAGATGCAGATAGTAGCTTTGAATAACATAAAAGGAACTTCACATACACACCTGGTCAAAAAAAACAACTAAGCTTAACCTGGGTCATAGGCTACTAAGTCGCTCCAATCTACCAGAGAAGCAGCCGGAAACATCCGATTCCCCCTTACATCTAACTCAAACGCATACTAAAACATTTGGTCCTATACCATACGCTAAAGATCCAATTTATGTTATCTTGTGTTCCATTCTTTATAACTCAGTGTAATGCAGTGCGGATAGAGTATAAACGCTATTCTAATATTATACACCAGAGTTTATCTAACATGCAAGGTGCCAGAAATTGGGAGAAGAGCATTCAAGCGTACGTGTCTATGCATGCAATTGAGATTGTATTGTGCAGAAATGGATAGAGAGATGCGAAGAAAGAAAAAGAAAAAAATGGCACACTCCAAAAGATATACACACTGACATGTTGCCAAGTTTCAGAAGGGTTCACCACCTTTTACATATCTTTGCGGCACAGTGCGAGGAGAGACTCCTATTCATCGTCCGGAATAGGGCTGTAAATATCCGGATAATTTGATATCCGATTATTCGAATAATTTTCATTATCCGAATAATTATCCGAAAAACGGATAATCGAACATTATTCGGATAAACGGATAATTGACCATTATTCTGATAAACGGATAGTCGAACATTATCCGGATAAACGGATAATCGATCATTATCCGGATAAACGGATAATCGAACAATTATCTGTGGAACAGATAATCCATGAATTATAGTGGATCCCGGGAAGATGCCACACATTTTATTCTACGAGACATTGTGCAGTAATTAAAAGAAATATAAAACCAATTTTTTGCACAAAAACATATTGAATATTGATGCTCATACTGACGCAAATATATCAAACTAATTGCATACACAACGGATATATTCACCGTTTCTATCAGGCATGCTTTTGGGGTAGTTTGTCCCCCGAAAGGTTTCCAACCGCCATCCCAAAAGAATTAATGTTAACACTTGTTAATAGTATGTTAACACTGAAATACGTATATAATAGTATATTCTGTAATATGGTTCATATTATTTGGAGTTTTAATTTTATTTGTGGCCTTAGGGATCCAAGGCAAAGGCCCTGATAGGGGAGGGGAAAGGATTCGGGAAGGCGTCGGCCAGGGCGTATGTTAAAGGCACCATCCCGGCATTTTCTTGGTGACAGGAAAACTCTGGAAAAACCTCAGTCAAAATGGCCTGCTGATGGGATCGAGCCCACAACTCCTGAATACTACGCCAACGCTCTACCACTAAGATGTTATTTTTAGGTTAACTAAGGAAGTGCAATATATTGTTAAAGTAACATTAGTGTCTATTGTTATTTTTTTTAGCACATTACAGTCAATATTAATTGTTTATAATTTTCGCGAGCCTCCACAAACCCCCCGAATAAAATGTCCTGGAAGAAACATTGGATATAGGCTTATTGGTCTTTAAACGTACATATCAAATAACGAATCTTGCCCAATTCATTAGTGTAAGATACCCACTTCTTTGGGGGAAGGTGTCTCATATATTATAATTAAGATAAACGACAACAGTAGTGATACTTCATTACTATGTTTTCTATAATGTGACTAAAATACATGAACAAGTATGGATATCTTGTCACTACTCCACCTTGACGACGTTGCTTGAAAGCGCAGATTTCCCTCCCTTATGTAACAATGGAACATACACCAATTTAATGCAGAAATAACTTTAGGTTTTGTGTGAAATATATAATAAATCACACCCATATTTAATCCACTACTGGATGAGGCCTCTCCCCGGAGGGAGGAGATTGGCTTACTACTCGCACGCTGACCAAATTGGTTGGGAGAGGAGAGCCTAAGCTTTCACTGTGATCGCAACAATCTTTTATTCATAGCAACTCTTTAGTTGCATCACCATGCTGGGTGGTTACCGTTCCAGAAGCACACCCCTTCGAAAAAGCCTTGGCAGCGCCGGGAATTGAACCCAGGACCCCTCAATCCGTAGTCAGCAACGCTAACCACTAAACCAACGGGGCGGTCATATGTATATATATTATATTCTTATGGCGTACATTCTATTAAGCATGTATCGAGTATACGTAGCGCGTTGTAGTAGAGCGTTGGCTTGTGTTCCATAAGCCCTGAGTTCGATACCTGCGTCGGTCATCTTGACTGAGGTTTATCCAGTAGTATTCTTAGTCACACAAGGTTAATCCTGGGATGGTACTTTCGAAACTAAGCATTGGCTGACTTCTCTCCTACATCGTCACCCCGCCCGTATTCCGGCCGGAGCCATATATAGTTACCTAGAGGCCATAAACGAAATTCAAATTCTATTGAATACGTACGCAGACTGTCCTTACAAAATGTCCTTATTGACTCTATTCTATTCAAGAAGAATAGTTCAAAAAATGAGTGTCTAACCAGAAAACAATGAAAATAGTCTTATGTGATAGAATGTATTTAGGTAGTGGGCATCAAATGGCGTACTGCCCTGTTCAAGTGCATTTTCTACGCTGTCATGGAATTTAGTTCGATTCTAAGCTGTGTACTGCGTAGAGAAAATTATTTTTAAGCTAAAACAAGATTTTTGAGGGAAGTACTTGTTTCGTCTCCACGTGACATTCACTACATTATTTTAGGGAGGATACTGACTAATTCGTTCACAACATACATTTTTTCCATTTAGGACCGTTGTCATGGAATTCCACTACTATAGGCATCTTTTCCCGATGGGTATCTTCCCTCAATCCACTCTATAGGAAGAGCGGATTAATACACATTTAAGCGAAAACTGTTATGCATTTAGCTATTGAAAGAAATTATATTTATGGCCATTTGGCTCAGGACATGAAGGGGAGAGGGAAGAGTTTAGAAGGAAATCAGTCAGTATCTAGTTTGAAGGTACCATCCCACAAAGATCCGGAAGTTTCAGTGCAAACATTAGAACCCACTTTGATTATTATAGGAAGGCTGTAAAACTCTTAGAACATCCTTACTAATGCAGTAATCATTGGATTTATTAAATGTCAAAATTAAATTAGCAATCTGTTTTGAATATTAGTTTTATATTTTGAATGTTTGTATTGTTATTGATATTAATTTCGATCTGTGTCTAAATTTATAAGTATAAAATTCATATAAATGAAACAGTCTATATGAACTAATTGACTC
>JAGDQP010028128.1:0-24397 GCA_022664845.1 Lepisma saccharinum
ATGGGGACCGAATTGCGCTGCACTGACCTCTGATACACGTTCCTGAGACCTCCTACATTGATTCCTGCAGTCAAATCAGGCACTGTTTTTTGTCTGTTTGCCAGGACGAGTCTGCCCAGACGCTGTCAGTCGCGGCTATTTAGCACCCAAGGGTGGCCAGTGCGTTTTCCCTGATGGGTCGTAATACCTCCAATGCGGTGCTCACGATACACCTTTGACACTGTGAAGCGAGTAATGCTCAATGTTAGAACGATTTCTGAAATCGCATGTTCCATTCGTCTAGCACCAACTATCCCCGCGCTCAAACGCCAATACTTCCTCTCGGATTGAGGATATATAATATATAATACCATCAATACATAACCAAATGAACAAGAGAAGGGACATATTTCGCTATGCCGTGGAATTAGCTTCCATTGCAGAACCCGGGACTTTTGGTATATTAATCTCCAAACAACCTGAGAATATATTCCAAAAGTCAAAAATGTGCGCACAAAAGTCTGTCTAGGAACCATTCCTTGACTGGACTATATCAATATATAAGCAAAACGCCAAGACAAGGGACATATTTCACTATGCCGTGGACTTAGCTACCCTTGCAGACCCCAGGAGTTTTGGTATATTCATCTCCAAACACCTGCGAACAAAGCTTAAGTGTGAAAAAAAAGGTTTGCACAAAAGTCTGTCTACAACCCAGTTTTAATCATTCGTTGACTGGACTAAAAAGGTTCCTGGAATGTTGAGGTAGAAGCCATGAATCGCGTACGTAGCGAGTCATTGAATAAATCACCCGCGTTGAGACCAACAATGCTTTTAGCCATTCTCAGTCTTAAGCACGTAATATCAAAATACATCCCCCTATTTGAACATATTTTGTGAATAATATGACGCCCAGGTCCTATGGTCTAGGTGTGAAAAATCCCAGCCCCCGTGAATCAGTCGACAATGATGATTCAAATATTTCAGGATTTCCCAGTTTCATCAGCTGAATTCCGGGATAGTACTTTGACGAATCGCTCCCTCATTCATGTTCTATTCTTTCCCGGTTTGAGCCAAAGATGCCGAGAGGCCATAAAATAAAATTGCATGGATTTTGAATTTATTTTATAGCCTGTAGGCATCTATGGCCCAAGCCGCGATAGGGAATAGTCAGAATATGGGAAGTAGTCGGCCAGGGCCTTTGTGATGGTAGAATCCCGGGATTCGCCTGGTGAAAATGACAAGGAAACTCTGGAGAACCTCAGTCAGGATGTTCGGGATTGGGATTTGAACTCACGTGCCTCCCCAGTGCCGATCCGTAATCTGGCATGCTGGCTATTGGACCATGGGACCAATGAATATATGACAGACATATTTACCCGATTTAGTGATCAAAGCAGACATTATTGCTGTACCATACTCACCAAACCATGGTAGTTTGAATGGGGAGTATACGTAGAAATGTTGAGCATCCCTAACTAGTAGCAAATAACATGTACTGGGCGCTCATGTCAACAACTACTTAGCAAGACTCACTTGCTGAGCCTGTTTTAAGACTTATTCCATATATCGAAAAGTCAAACTACTACCTTGGTTTTGGAAACATAAGTCAAATCTCATTACTCTAGACCTTGTAATGACTAAATTTTACTCGTGATTACGACTATGGTTATATATATAAAGGAACCTCTGCATATAAATGTAAGATAAATTATCATCGTTACCAACGCGCCCTAGTGGGCTTTTCTTGTACTAATTTGGAGAAGAAGCCGGGAGCAGCGCTGTTCCTATATATTTCGACGAGATAGAGCCGTCGGTAGTGTGCTCGGGTTGTAATAGGGTGGAAAAGGTTCGATTCCCAGTGCCAACTAACCTGATTGAGATTCTTGCTGGTTTTCCTACATCATATCATAGAAATTCTGAGATGGTACCTTGAATAAGACCACGCTGATTCTTTCCAAAATCCATTTCCCTGTTGTTATTACTTTTAATATATCCACTGTTAGATGTCTGAAATTGGGATGCATCTGGAGTTTGCTAAGTAAATCAATTATATTCACTGCTACCTATTTTCCACAAGTACTCCCTTTTCTAATCTTCTATAATAAATCTTTTGGTGTCAGACATGTTCAGATTTCCGCAATTAGGAGTTGAATCAACTGAAATTTGACTCCTTACTCCTTTTTTTTCTTTTCTCCACAATACCTGAGAATCTTGTTCCCTAAGGCTATGACGGAAGACATTTTAACGATCTCTTCTTCCAATAACATTGTCATTTCCAAGAAATAACCCGATGTCAATCATCGGAGTTTTATTCTTATAATAAGGTTGTTTACCGAGCTGCTGTAGCTCCGTGGTAGAACCTTACGTAGCATTCCCAGCGTTATGATCCCAGCGACCAATCATACTGACTGAGGGTTTTCCAGAGGTTTTCCTCAGTCAAACCAGGCAAATATTGGGATGGCACCTTCAACAGAGGCCCTGGTTGACACTTTCGCAAATGCTTTCTCCTCCCCTATCCCGGTCTAAGCCTTAGATGCCTGAAGGTCATAAAGAAAATTCAATTCAATTTTTATAAGGTTTAAGTGAAAATAATTCCACATCCATAATTATGTTTAAAAAATTATTTCATTGTGTCTACCTTAAACGATCCAAGCCAAAGTCAACAGCTTGATCGATGAATGTATCCCGAGAATATACCCTGAAGTGTCCAAAATCATAATATAGCAGGAGGGAACTAGTTAACTACGCGGTAACATCGCTGGAAACCGATCTAATGGCGCGAAGCAATTGCAGTATGGTCAGTTGGACTTATGTGAGTGCTGTGAAACATCGTGTACCGTAGTGATGGCAACCCGACAGGAATTATTGGCGTTTGAGCGCAGGATGATAGTGCAAGATGAATGAAACATGGGATTTCGGAAGTCGTCTGGACATTGAACATTATTCGCTCCATGGTGTCAAGGGTGGGTCGTGAGCACTGCATTAGAGGCATTACAACACATCAGGAAAAAAATGTGGCCACCCACGGGTGATGAATGACCGCAACTGACGGCTTCTGGACAGACTAGCCCGGGAAAACAGAAAAGCAACAGTGTGTGATATTACTGCAGGAATCAATGCAGGAAGTCCAGGAACGTGTATCAGAGGTCAGTGGAGTGCAATTTGGTCCCCATGGAGTATCGAGCCGAAGACCCACACGTGTGCCGCTATTAATCGCTGCCCATCGGGAGCGGCGACTCACATAAGCTCGGGAGCAAGTGAATTGTGCCCTAGAGGACTGGCAACGTGCAGCGTGCTCAGATGAGTCACGTTTCTAACTGATACGCGCAGATGATAGGGTCCAGGACATGAGCCCTATTGAGGAACATTCTGGCTGATTTGAGGAACATTCTGTCAACTTCCAATGCATGATTTGGCCACCGAGATCGCCGGACATGAACTCTATCGAGCACATGGGCATATGATGGAACGGGCTACTCGTGCCCATGATCCTCCACATCCCACAACCACCGAATTGTTACCGGCAATCAAGATTGCATGGCTACACATCCATCCAGCGGACTACCAGCGACTTGTCGCGTCCTTGCCACGTCCAGTAGCTGCACTTCCCCGTGCTCGAGGGTCTTCCACGTGTTATTAGCTAAGTATCCCATGACTTTTGGCACTTCAGTAACAAAATAACACGTCGAAACCTACAGACCAAATAGTTTACTCTCAGTTCTATACAAAATGTTCACTAAAGTTATTTTGAATCGTATTGAACGAGACTTGGATTTTAAACAGGGAAGGGAACAAGCCGGATTTAGCACCACGGACCATCTACAAGCATTGAATGAAGTTATGGAAAGGACTAATGAATATGAATTTCCACTATGTTTGAAATTCATAGATTTTGAAAAGGCTTCCAATTCTGTCTCCTTGTCAGCAGTACTTAAATCACTTGAACATCAAGGCATCGATAGTGCATACATCAAGTTACTGCGAAACATTTACTCGAATGCCACATCTGTCATTAGACTACATCATTAAAATTTAAAAAAAAATAAAGTTGGAAAAGTTGTAAGGTAAGGAGATTCAATTTCTCCAAAACTGTTCTCTGCGGTCCTGGAGATAAAGTTTCAAAATTTAAACTGAGATGAAGTTGGAATTAAAATCAATGGCGAATATCTTCATCCCCTACGATTCGCTGATGATATAGTCCTGTTTGCTTTAAGTGCAGAAGAACTACAAACCTAAATGGAGGAACTGTGTAATAAGAGTTCGAAAATAGGCCTTAAAATGAATTTAAGTAATACAAAAGTAATGTACAATCAACATGCTGAAAATAAGAAAATCAAGATTAACGGAGAGACAATATATTTTATATAACGGAGAGAGGCATAGTTAATGAGTATGTTTACCTAGGCCAGCTCAAAACATCGAATGCCAAGTTGACGGATGAAATAAATAGAAGATGTAAAATGGCGTGGAGTTCGTTAGGACGACTACACATTATTTTTAAAAGCGAACTACCCTTCTGTCTGAAGCGTAAAATTTATAATCAATTTGCGTTTCCTGTGATGATGCATGGCTGTGAAACTTGGACATTGATTGCGCAAACAACTCAAAGATTAAGCGTCACACAGAGAGCAATGGAGAGATGCATGCTAGGAATAACATGAAGGGACAGGAAGACAAATTAATGGATTCGCTGACAAACAAAGGAAGAGGCTTTAATCAATACTGCGAAGAAGATGAAATGAAGATTGGCCAGTCACATTGGTAGATGAACAGATGGAAGATGGACGACAAATGTACTACATTGGATAGGCGAGTTTTGCTACTGGAAACAAGATATTCTATTCAGCTCTGTCGTGAACCCTGTTGAAAATGTAATGAACAGAAGCAAAGATGTTTAGATGTTTGCCACTCGGTATTGATGAAACCTTATGAAAATGAAAATAAATTAATTTAATTATATCATTGACTTCTTTCTTTACTCAGTTCCTCATATGTCGTGGAAAAAAGAGGTCGGGAATAAAAACAACTGTTAACTAAATTCAAAATCGCATAGTGGCGGTGATCCAAAAGAATACATAGAAAGCGACTTTGGCTCCTCCGTCAAGTCGCCTTCGGAATCCCGGACATTGTGATTCCCTCTACGACCAATTCGCGTCACTGCGACAAAGTCGCCCCTTGTGCGGTGCTTCATGAGAAAGCATGAATAACGATTTTGTGCGTGATTTGGTCAAGCAACCAACTCGCCTAATATAAGGCAGGGCTAAGATCAAGAATTCCAGCTTACTATTCCTTCCCCTATGAACAGAAAAGAGTAAATTACATTGCCAAATATAGAATGAATATAATAATAATAATAAACAAAGTGTCTACTGACTAAACCAAAGCGCCTTCGTATAAAATCAAATGTTCTTTTAGGAATTATCCAAAGAGAGTCAATGTCATCGTTTTCACCACAATGCAGACCATGAGGAATCCAACGGTTTATGGCTATTCTCTGTCTGACTTTTAGTTGGTGAGATCTTGGGGCGGGGGTGAGGGACACAAATGAAGAATTCTAAGCCATCGGAAAAGACCTGCCAGTTTTGGAATCATACTTTTCCTAACCGTTTCAGACCGTGAGAAATCATATGGTGTATGGCCCATCTTTCTGTGACTTGTATTTACTAATATCTAGGTGGAGCGACATACGGTCCATATGAAAATAAGTTGAATTTGACTTTATTTAAGTTTTTTAGGAATCTGGGGCTCAGACCGAAAAGAAAATACGTAGTGGCAATTAAGAAAACTAAGCAGATGAAAAAAAAAACCGTCAGTTTTACATTCAGTCATATTTTTCCGCACACTTTCAGACTATCAGAAATCCAATGGTGTATAGCTTATCTCTGTCGGACTTGTAATTGCTAAGATCTAGAGCGGGGACGAATTGACAGACAGGGCAAACTGTATATGTTTTCTTATTTACTGACGTTCATGCAGGGCGCTAATAATAATAGCAATAATAAAAAATAGTAGTAGTAAATAAAAAAATAGTTGCTATAACGGCAGTAGTTTCTCATCTTCCGCTTACTTGGCTCATCGACGGATCTGGATTGAACTCGACAGCTGGCCATATTAACTTACATGGTCCCTGGATGGACTCCATCACTTACGTAGTTTTTAGTGTTAAAATAGCAGGATAACGTATTTTTGTGCGCTCGTTATTTTATCCAAGTTTTGGAATGCAATTTAAATTGTTTATCTGAAATTGAAATGTGCATCTGTTATATTCAAACTGAAGTGCGACAAAAATAATTATATGAGGGGACCCGAACTGACGACTTCAAATTCTACTTTGAAATTCTTGTTTCCACGCATTATTCCATTACGCCACAGACAACGCTGAGGACTCGTTGCACAATTACTATATCTTTCTCCAGTATTGAACGATAGTTTCCATTTCAAAACTTAAAAGATCATGTTTGTCTCTACAAACGCGATTTAAAGCCACATTAAGTTATTTCTCAGTCAATTGGAGTGTTCATTTCATTGTTTTCAAACTTTCGTCAGTAAAATGCTTAATATTATTTACTGAAGTTCTTTCCTAGTTTTGGAGCTCATGCTTCAGCAGGGAAAGGGGCGTGTCTTTTTCTCTGTGTAAGTTTCTCCAATCGCTGCTTGAGCGAACTCGGCACGATGGAAGGGGAGGAAACTATATATATAATTTTTTCTTTTTTTTTGGCTTACCAGAACTAATTAACCGAAACTTTCATGCATGGTGCCTATGTTCAGCACTTTGCATTTATGTTATTTCCTTCGCTCCTTGTATGTCCTATAGAGAGGTAATACGAAAAATATGGCCATATTAATCGCAAAGAACCGAGATAGGGGCTAGAATATTGGTGCGAAGTGTACAAAAATTGTCTATTTTACTATTCAATCCACGAAGTGACTTTAGCTTCACTTTCGTTCTGAAATGGAACATTGCCGAGTTGTAGCGTAACCTTCCACACGACAGCACGTATTTAGGGGGTCGGGAGCCCACAAAATTCAAATTTTGTTTTATAAAAGTGATATAATTTTGCATAAAAATTAATTTCGGCGGTGTCCAGATCCCTAAATACGTCCCTGGCAAGGGGTGACGCTACTACTCGACTGTGTTTTATTCCAGAATGAAAGTGAAGCAGAAGTAACGCCTGTTGATTGGACAATAAATAATTCACTTTTTGTACACTTCAGCTAATAGTCCAGCTCCTATCTAAGTACCTTGCAGTTAATATGAGCAGCTATTTTCGTATATTTTCTCTCTATAGGGCGTAGATTCTCCTAGAAAAAAACCCAGGACATGCTTCGATATTGTCTCGTTGGCGGTCTTCTGGTTAGTTAAAGCAATAGGTCAAGTTTGTTTTAAGCCCTTTTCGGCCAACGTTTTCGTAAATATTGATTATTTGAAACCAGGATCTTCAGAAATTTTCCAAAACCAAGACGGATACTCATAATTCTAGTTGCCAACGAAATGACGTTTTTCTCTTATCACTTCAAGTTCTCAAGAAATATTTAACAATATTAAAGCCATATGATTACTATTAAACACGTGAGATACTAAAGTTCACCAAATTGCGGGAAGATAGGAAGTTGTACAATTTTTGTAGTGGTATCTCTATCTGGTCTTTTTTGTATCAACCGAGCTTTTAATATTTGATAAAAATGTATAATATTGAGAACATTCAGATTGCAGACGGATGCAATTGGAAGATAAATTTTACCATTTCTGTAACCGATAGATCTGTAAACTTGATGATTACCTTAAACTTCGCTCACGCAGCACAGGAATATTCTAGGACTATCACATGACTATTCCCAGGTGTATACTAAAATATTCCTGGAATATGCATAGAACATTTTACGAATATCTGAATATCCCACATGAGGGGATACCGTGCGCATGTGGATCAGTGCTAGAGCGCTGGCTTAGAGAGGTCGTGGGCTCAATCTCAGCGGCTGACAATCCTGACTGAGGTTTATCGAGAGTTTTCCTTAGTCACACCAGGTAAATGCTTGAGTAGCACCTGCAACTTAGGCCCTGGTCGACACCTTACCAAATCCTTTCCTCTCCCTATTTCGGCCTGATCTTTAGATGCGTAACATGATTACTTAAAAAAATATTTTTTTTAATTAAATCATTTTTTTTTTTAATTTAAATAAAAAATGTTGATTTAAATAACTTGGGACACTGAAAAAGCTACTAAGTTAGTTTTTCTTTTTCAAATACCTTAACCAGTAAAAACTAAAGTAAAATTCACAAATGTGTGGTGTTCGCTACGAAAGATAGCCATTGAAATTAGGCAATTAAACAACTTATAATAATTTTGAAAAGGAAAGAAGATCTGACGTAACTTACTTATGGTATATTTTACAATGGGAAGTTGATATGTAGGAAACTTTTAAGTTACTTTCGCCGTTACGTGATGAATAAAGTGGTTTCAGAAGAAACAACTTTCAATGTTTCTACTTATCAGCTTTCCTTCTAAAATGACGCCTGTGTATTCTTTCTTCGTAAAAAAATTGCAAATTTTATAACCGCAATTTCCCCTTTACTCCAGGCTTCATCTTACTAACGAGATATTCTAGGTTTCAAGTTTACTCAGATATATTTTAGTTCATTTCACTTAGAGTCTTTAGCCCTTAAAATTGTACTATTAATTTGTGAACACCCCATGAGAGTATTCAACATGTAAGAACTATTTTGGAGCCACCGTTGTTCAGTGATAGAACCCTCACCTCTGGTCCATGGAGTCCCCGATTCTCGTGCTATGTGGGCTTTGTGGTGAACAAATACCGTATGCGTTTTCTTTTTCAGGGTTCTCTCGTTTCCTCCCACTTTCTTCATCATCCATTCGGTCTGATACAAAGTTGGCTAAAGGTCTTAGATGAAATTCAGTTCAACGAGAGCTATTTAACGCAATCAAATTAATAGTGGATACGCAGCGTAGCATTTTCATCCTTCAGCATGAGGGCATATCCTCGGGATAGTTCTCGAAATATCGCAAGTATATTCCACGAGTACACAACCCAAAATAACCTTTTAATACTCTGAGGAGGATACGTCAGGAAATTTGCTATTTGATTCTAAATAAACCTATTTGGGAACGTTCTGCGGATATTGGTATAATTATGGAATATTCCAAGAATACCATGTGTTGTGTGCGTGTTTACTTTGTCTAGTATAAAATATTATTTTCATGTACATTGGCCATATTAAAAGAAGAAATTAGGAAAATATTACATACAAACATACACAATAATAAAAGAAAAAGCTTTAATAAACAAGAAATATCTTATCGCATGACAGAATATAAGTTGCATTTCCATATCTGATCGACTGTTACAGAAATGAGTAAAGGACAGCAAAATTGCATAACTACTTTACAATGCTTAACTCTAATAAAATAAAGAATAGAGATGTACTCTGCAAAAAGAATTTAACTTTGTGACCAGATCTAATGCTGCAAAAAGCAGAACATATTTTGGTAAAATTTCAAGTCGGAGGGTGTTAATCAAACTTCCCAGAAAATATTTAATTTCGCTTCCTTTTTTAAAATTTATTTTTATAACTTTCTGTAAACTCGATTTTCCCTACAATATAATCAATGTTTCCTCCATTAGAGTAGTATATATAATGAGAAGACACGAAATAAAGAATACAAGCGGAAATGTTCCGTGCATCCGATGAAAGTTCTTGCTTTGAGTTAGTTGCAAAAGTCTTGCTTTGAAAGTAAGTGTGTAACAATGCAACAGATGCAGTTATCAGATAATTCGTTTTATTGCTTGCAAGTCTTTATCTCATTCCCTGGCCGCAAAATAGTAATAAAATCTTAAATACGGGCATATCCGACATTCCGGAATTCCGAAATTCCAGTTCCGGAATCCTGAAATTCCAGTTCCGGAATCCTGATTTCCATTCCGGAATATTCCGGAATTCTAATCACCTCTAGCCTGGTCACACTTGCATATTTCCATGTCGAGACTGCTCATCAAGCATTTATTGGTATGACGGTGTTCGTATGTTTAACGGTGTTCTGTTCATATTTCTAGAGAGGGCTAAAAGCACACAATTTGTCAGATAGGAGATATTTTGTTTACGACTAATAGGCAAAACTAAAAGAAACATACTTAGCGGACGGACGTTGAGTTGTTGTACCAGAAAACATCTTAATTTATGTGGTTCAATTAATTAGGGAGGAAGCAGGGTAGGACAGTGAGAGATCTTCGTGTAATTATTACACGTCTATTTTTACTGTCCTACTTTTGTTAACTTTTTAACATTCTCGTTATGTCTTTATTCTACTTGACTTTCCTTTCAACTTTTGTCTTTGGTAACCCTAGTTATGGGGAAGATTTATTTTCTTTCACATTTTATATTTCGAAAAATTACCCATAATACATCTAGAAAGAAAAATTTTTGAAATTAGAGTTTAATTCAATATTTAGTTCCGTTTGAAATGTTGAATACATACTGGTGCAGGTAACATTTTTGGTCAAATAGAACCAAAGGCATTAGCATGTACTAGAAAGTATGTTTGTTCTGATTATAGCAAAGAGGCGGCGTTACATAAAAAAATTGCATCAGAGATGGCAGTAGAAAAAATACTGTAAGAGTCTAGTTCAATGTAACCGTTTCAATAAACACCGCACAAAATCTGAGAATAACAGGAAACTGACTTACAGCACTACCAGCGACCACCTTTGTGAAACACAAAACTTTCAATTTATTTGTAGAGAGTTGTAGTTGGCAGCACTGATGACACACCTAGCAACAGGCGAGAAAGAGGGAGATTCCCGTTACGTGATCGTGCTTTGAGTGGATGTTTGATGCGCAGCGTTCCCAATGGAAACTAGTACGAGAGGAATATGGCGCAGCGTTTCTTCGTGTTCGTGAGAAAAGAAAAAAAAAACTTGGTATTTGGTAGACGTGACAGTCGCTTTCACTGATCTTGCATCAACTAGACAAAGCAATATTCTTTCTCTTCGGTCCTTCAACTTGAGTGTATGTATATGTCTAGAAAATCAATGTGATTGTTGACTGCGGAGTCGCTGTGGCCAGTGTTGCCAATTATAGTCACATTATTACAACAGTTTAGCGGATATTCCTTAAAAAAAAAAAATGTTGATTTTCTTTATTTTTACTTTGTCCTTCTGTCCGACCTGATCCTCTTTTTAATTTCACTTTGTCCGACCTAATCCTCTTTATAATTTCAATTCATCCGCTTGTCCGAACTGCTCTTCGCCTCAGTCTCACTTTGTCCGTTCATCCGACTTGATTCTCTTTCTAATTTTTTTTTGTACGTTTGTCTCTATCCGTCTGTAACTCAGGCTAGTTCCTTAATCAAACCAAGTAAAGAGAAACTAATTTCCTATTTGATTCAGCCAATTCGAATTTATCCGGCAGTTTTTAATCTCTGGGAGGTACTTTTCATGTGGATAGTTTCACCGTTCTAGGATTTCGTGCTAGTAGCCTCCCTTTATGAAAACAAGCACAAATAAATTGATTTCAAGTTTGAGTGCAGTGATATTAATTTATCGGTCCGTTTTAATATAATTAAAACTGGTAGGTCCTTCTGGTTTGCTCAGTTATCTCCATCTTACGATTTCACGCCAGATTCTTAACAAAACCGTGTAAAGAGAAATTGCTTTCAGCTCAGGAACCTTGATTGAACCTAAAACTGGCAGGTTCTTTCAATTTGGTTTGCTTTCTCCATTTTTGTGTCCTCTGTAGGTACATAGTAACAATTGTTGCTTTACAATCAGGTGGTCCCGCGTTTGATTCTCGGAGGGAATACAAGAAATTTCGAGCCCATGTTAAACTGTAGGTCCTTTCATCTTCATCCGAATGCAGGCAATGGAAAACCATTATCGGTTCTCTTTGCCAAGCGACATTCACCTTTGCACAGAACACCCATTATCATCATCATTCTCCATTTCAAGATTTCACGATAGCACCCCAACCAAACAAAGCAGGTAAGAAACTGATATCAGATTTGAATTCAGTTTCTATGTATATGTCTGTTTTAAGTCTGGTAATTACAGAGCAGTTGATTTTAATTGTATGTTTTACATCTGGTGACTTTAGAACAGGTAACTTTAATAGTCTGTTTTAAATCCGGTGACTTTAGAACAGGCAAGTTCTTTATCTTTTAGTACCTTTCTCCAATTTTAAGACAACGTTTTATACAGCTACTTAAAATACCTTTATTAAAGCGTGAGTTAATTCCATAAATTGCTACTCAAAAGACAACTCTTTTGTTTGAATGATACTAAAAGTGGAATTAAATTCACATTATTTAATTAGACGAGGTTAATAATTCGGAACCAAGTCCAAAACCATAATTTGACGCTAAAGTGAATCAACCAAAACAAGAAAAAGAAAATTCTACGCCTGAGCTATTGTAGTGCGACTGTTCTGTTCAAAAATTACTTGGTTTCGCAAAGCAATATGATTCGCTAAAGTGCTACCATAAAGTATTGTAGAAATAACGTAGATCTAAATACACATTTGTTCTAATTTGGTTAAAATATTCACCTAGTATAATTGAATACTGTTATGAAACGCAAAACCTAGTCCCGAAACATAAATTTAACGCTAAAAATCTAGAGAAGCAGCAAAATATCAATTCTTCACGTACTTATCTCTTGTTTGACTTGCTTCGCTAGAGTATAATCGTTCTATAAAGTGACGCCTTCAAGTGGATTTTTTTTTACTAAAATGCTACCGTTCAGAAAATAAAATAAACGAAGATTTAAATATATATTTGTTCGAACATGGTGTAGAATATTCATACAGTTTCATCGAACGCAGTTAGGAATCCGTAACTAACTCCAAAACCTAACTCGAAACAAGGGAATTGAAATTGTGCGCCTCGTATATCTCAAGAGTGACTATGCAACCCTGACGTATATTGGTTACACAAAGTGATACCCTGAAGCGAATTTTTTCCCCACCCCATGCTACCTGGAAATGAAATTAACGTTGATTTAAAAAGTTATTTGTTCTAACGTGGTATAAAATATTCACTTCGTTTAATCACAAGTAGTTTTTAATTCGGAAACAAACACAAAATAAGATTTTATTGGTATAGAAAATATATAGAAACAAGGGTAATGAAATTCTATGGATTCGTTACCAAATGTGCTTCCCTAAATTGGTATTATCGTACATTTAAATATTTATGAGGAGTTTGGTATCAGGTGAAAAAATTCCAGTTTTGGCAATTTTTCAAGACATTGGGATATTCTTATGACATTTTGTGCGCAGAATTCGATTCTGAAAGCGTTTTTTTTTTAATGTACAAAATACGTCGAAAAGCGCATTTAAATATTATCGTCGAAACTGCAATACCCCTAAGTGGCATATTTTAACTTTTCATGTTTTGGTACGAGTTTATAGTTCTGTGTTCTGTGCATACTGTAGAAAATTTTCACGTGGAAATAGCTCCTACTTTTTTTTTAGGTATAGCAACTTTTCAGTACCTAAATTGTATTCCCGACTGTAGTCAAGAAACCGGTATTTTCGCCTCCCTGAAAAATAGATTGTTTGCCACATAAGAGGATAAGAGTTGTTCCAGTTCCGACGACGATATGCAGTTTGTTATCAAAATTAGGACAACTCCACATGATTTGGTTTCATAATTTGACAAATTTTCTAAAAGCAAATGAGAGCCGGATTCCTCTAAGCTATTCCCATTGTGCATCAGAAATCTACATAGCGACAATTTTAACTCTTCCTGAGTCTCCGATATTATTATCTGTGAGTCAATAACATGTTATTATATTGTTGTTTTTTCCTTAAGAATTGAAGTTAAAAGTAAAGAAGTTCTTCCCAAAAGGCAAGGAAGTGTGTAGTGAAAAATGTAGCTGGAAAATGTCGAGGTGGGTTTGAGTTCTCCAGGCTCTCTTTGTTTTGCAGTTACCTACGACCACATATTTCGATTGATTCGACTTTACAAAATATTATACATTGGATTGAGGGAAGATCTAGGACATTTTGTTCGACTAGCTATTGTGAAGTAATAACAGAAACAGAACACCAAAATTTTGCACAAGCGAAATTTGATATATGCACACTGAGCGAATCAAATACCTTTAATGTAAAATGCTCTAGGTAATGGACCCAAAATACACGAATGTTTCGCTTAGTCAGTTCTAGAGGGAAAACAAATATATTTTCTACCTCCTCATCCTCCTTCCAGAATGCACTTATGGAAAGCCCTTTAAACAGAAAAAACATGCCTCTCCCTTCCTGAATCTCACTTCATTGACCAATACCAAAGTTCCAAAAGAGGAAAAGAAATTCAATAAATAATAAGCATCGCAACCACAAAAGTTATGAAAATTAAACTGCGCACTATAATTAAGAAATAAATAAATAATTCACAATGCCTATTGAAAATATATTAATAAAGAAATAAATTTGTTGGATATCTAAAACTATGTTTTATAATCATTTTGTTATATTGTGTATGTCTCTATTTTGTATTTTGGTTCTTTTCAAAGACGAAACTGCAATAGAAGAAATCGTTTATTTGGTCTGCGAATGTGTGAAAAGTATTTTGGTAGTATGTGTGTCTGTTGTGTGTGTGTTTGTTTGTTTGTGTGTGTGTGTGTGGTCTCATATGTCACCCTCGTCCTGCTACAGAAAACCAGAACAGAAAAGGGTAGAAGGGAGGAGAGTGGAAGGACGAAGCAAGTGGACAGAAAAAGAAGGGAGACAAAGCCATTGAGAAATGAAATGAGTGCTTAAACAAGCGAGTCCCATGTGTGTGTGTATGTGTGTGAACGGCATTGCAAATGCAATCAGAATTGTATATTTCTTCTATCTTTTGTACATATTGTACTTAATCAATATAAAATTGAGTCTATCCCCAATTGCATCTTTGAAGAACTCGAATCGGCGCCAATTGGGCCGGTGTGGTTTCGTGTGGAGAAAGACAGTGCCATCTTTGCGTGCGCGTCCTGTCAGCCAGTGGCGTAACAAACAAAAAGCCAAGCCCTCAGACTCGGGAGAAAAACAATGTCTTTCCACAATGTGATATCTCAGCCGTGTGAAAAGTGTGCCCAAAATAATCAATTGTTCAAATGTGTAGAATATAACAAACTGTCGGTGCAACAAATGCATGATTTTGTCAAAAATAAACGTCTTTACTTCAATTGTCTAAAATCTTCCCATCATTTCCGTGAATGCAAGTCATCCAATTGCAAATCGTGTAATAAGAAACATTGCACCTCATTACGCTCTTCAGATACCCCGGACAGTTCTCAAGGTGAATCACAAAATTCAGTCCCAAACTGCTTTATGTAAAATCAGGCAACGCCCACAGTATTATCAACCGCGGTAGTGCTGGTGAGAGATGCTTATGGAAAATACAAACCCTTTTACTGTTTCCTGGATTAAGCCTCAGAAGCTACTTTTGTGTCCGAATACTGCACCCAACTCGAACGTTGGGAAATCGAACGGAATAGTGCAACTCGAAATCAAGTCTCGCTACAACGACAACGCTTATTCAACGCAACCGCTTTTGTGCTACCTAGCGTCAAAGGTATTCTTCCTAGAAAACAGGTACGGGAAAATTATCTAGGACTCAACCTCCACAAACTAAATCTAGGCGACCCGCAGTTTGACACCCTCAATTGTGTTGACATCCTGTTGGGCGCTAACATCTTTGCCGCCAGCTTGTGTTCCGGACGTGAAACTAGGAGGAAGAGTTCCGTGATAGCGCTACAAACAGAGCTAGGGTGGGTGCTCTCAGGGGCCTTGAACAAGTGATCTGGGGGAACGAGAGTCAAAGTACATCATATTCAGTGATCTGACCTCGGTCGCCAACTGAAGAAGTGCTGGGAATCGGAGGAACTGCTAACACCTTCTCTTATGATTAGGAAGAACCCGAAGTTGCTACCAAATTACTCCCTCTCTCAAGTAAGTGATGAGAAGTGGACCCATTTGTTCTTCCTCAAGAACGACCATCATGTGAAGCAAGTGTATTGACCATGCATAACGTGAGTGATACGTCAGTGTTAACCAAGTATTCCTCTATTACAACACTACAGCGAGTGATCGCTTGGTATTTATGGTTTGTGTCCAACTGAAGAACTGTGCAAGAGGACATGACCCATGGTCCATTAACTCCAGCGGAACTCAAAGACAGTCTCTTCCGGTGGGTCAAGGTAGTACAAAGTGAAGTATAGTAGAATTGCGGTGTTTGAAAACGAACAGGGAGTTTCCATCGAGAAGCAAATTACTGTGTCTCAACCCTTTTCTTGATGGTAAAGGTGTCTTAGGCGTCTGAGGTCGTCTGCAAAACGCACATATTTCCTCTGCTCAGAAGCATCCCATCCTCCTTCCTAACAAAAATCACCTGACCGATCTCGTTGTGCGACAAGAACACATCAGAAATCAACATGCTAGGCCACAGCTGTTATTGGCAAAGTTGCAGCAGAATTTTTTGTTTCTACGTGGACGGGACAGAGTACGTGCTGTCCTGAAACAATGTGTCATTTGTCATCGTCATTCTACGTAATTCTACGTAATTCTACGTAAAACAAACTTCTACGTAATTAATGGGTAACCTTCCTGGTGTACGAGTGAACGAAGCAAAACCATTCAATCATGTGGGGGTCGACTACAGTGGAGCATATACCGTGCGGTCCATCAAGGTAAGAGAGCGAAAGCAACTCAAGGCTTCTATTATTCTACTTGTAAGTCTCACAACTCATGCCATTCATTTAGAAACGGCAAGTGATGCCTCTACTCCAATATTTCTTGCTGCTTTTCGAAGATTTATTGCGAGGAGAGGCAAACCAATTATTTATAGTGATTGTGATACTGTGTTTGTCAAAGCTGATAAGGATATACAAGAATTACACCAATTAGTGAAATCTTCCCAATTCACCCAAATGTGGAAGAGCAACTCCGTATGCAAGGAGTGAGGTGGCATTTTTATCCCAGAGGTGCTCCGCATTTTGGTGGAATTTGGGAAGCGGGGATAAAATCTGTAAAGTATCACCTCAAGCGTTTTGTGGAAAACAGTATACTCAATTGGGAAGAAATTCAAACCGTGTTCTGTCAAATTGAAGCATGTCTAAATTCACGTTCATTAACAGCTTTGTCGTTAGATCCCTCCGATCTAGCTTGCGTCACTACAGGTCATTTCTTGATCAGGAAACCTCTAACAGCCTTACCCGAGCCTTTCTCCAGTGATACAAAAATAAGCAATCTCAACCGGTGGCATCTTGTTCAATAATTACAAGAATACTTTCGCAAGCAGTGGTCAACTGAACATCTGTGTAATCTTCAACAAAGGCCAAAATGGTAAAAAAAAAAAAAAAAAAACAAGAAAATGTAAAGGTAGTTGAATTGGTGTTGGTCAAGGCCGAAAAACGTCCCCTATTTAAATGGAAACTCGGGAGAATTTCTGTCATTCATCCAAGGGCTGACGGACTTATACGGGCAGTTACAATTAAAACAGCTTATGGGTAATACAAAAGACCCATAACCAAAATTGCACCGTTGCCCTGTGACTCCCAGTAAACAAACAAGTGCTCAGGAAAAAGTGAAAGTTCTTTTTGGACTGTCTCTGTGTATATAGTTGTGTATAAGTGTGTGTGTGTGTATTGAAATTGTCATTTCAAAGACGGGAGTAATCTCAGATATCTAATATTGTGTTCTTTAATAATTTTGTTATATTGTGTATGTCTCTATCTTGTATTTGGGTTCTTTTCAAAGACGAAATTAAAACAGAAGAAATTCTTTCTTTGGTCTGTGAATGTGTGACAAATATTTGGGAACCATGTGTGTGTTCTCGTATGTCACCCTCGTCCTACTACCGAAAATCAGAGCAGAAGAGGGTAGAAGGGAGGAGAGTGGAAGGATCAAGCAAGTGGACAGAAAAAGAATGGAGACAAAGGCAGTGGGAAATGACCATTGAGTGCTTAAACAAGCGAGTCCCATCTAATCGGTGTGTGTGTATGTGTGTGAACGGCATTGCAAATGCAATCAGAATTGCATATTGCTTCTGTCTTTTGTACGTATTTTACTTAATCAATATATTGAGTCTATCTCCAATTGCATCTTTCATTTAAGTACTCCAGCAGCTTCCGTAGACCGAACAAAATTCTCGTTTAAATTTGCAAGTGGAAACTATTATTCAATACTGGCGAAATGTGTACTGAATGGACAACCCAATTTCGGCGTCGCTCGGCATCGCATGTGGAAATGAAAAATTTAAAGTAGAGAACAGGATCGTTGGCTCTAATCCACCAAGTAACTGTTCACGTTTTTCATCTTGAATGAAAGAGGTTCATCATATTTCACAATTTATAGGTTTTTTAAACAATATTTTAAAATAACCTCGGATAAACCGAGGTGTATACAAAAAATATGTTAGCATGTATTTAATATATGACAAAAAGCGATAAAAATTGAGCAATTTCAATAGTAGATAAAAAAGCACCAAAGAAAATATTAAAAAAGCGATACGGGTTCCTATAATTGTCCATAGACCCACATTCCGAATATCAGTGAAAGACCCTGCATATTTAGAGAGAAAATGACTTCATTCTTTTAATGAAACATTTATAACTTATCTCCACGTTATGTGCAATGGTTTTTAATGACAGTATTATTGAGTGCAATATTGGATATTCAAATCTCTTCTCAGTCTTTGGACAGGAATGCTATTTTTCTCATGTTTAGGAAGTAGCTCAATCTAACTTTAAAATGTAGGTTCCGTTCTTAGGACGTCATTTCCAATCAGTGGAAGAAGATAGCAAGCCACTCTTTATTTACCCTCCTCTGATACCTTCGCCCGCACTTATCTCCGAGCAGAACACCCATCATCATACTAAAACTAGGTTCTTAGTTTTTTGTTTCGTTTCAAAAGTAAACTCTTCTGATTTAAGTAATTCAGAACTTCAATGCATGAATAATGAACATTTACAAAAATAGTTTTAAAAATTCAGAAAATTGAACCTAGGGATTAAAGGTTCTAAACGAAGATGGTAAGCATCCTTTCTGGTTAAAATGAACTTTCCTCCTATGCTCATGATTGCAGATTTAATTATGCAAATACTCTTACTGAGTTGTTCGGAACTCACTTTAAGAAAAGTTGTAGGTTAAACTATTCCTGTAGAAGGTTAAAATCTTCTCAGGGACTTTCATAAAATGCCAACCATCACACCACTATCTTAACTCTATATTACATTGTTCTGCTTGGGGTTACATATATAACACTGATGTCAGTTCACAGTAAACTAAATATTAATTTTTCAATGAATAGGAAAATTCCACAAATATTTTAATTCCAAAATAAAACCTTGCGGACCATTCACCACTGCATAGCTTATGTATATCTTACTTAAAATAATTTGGATTGACGATATTTAATATTACAAAGCAGAGAATATATACGTTTATAATTACTATATAAAGGAAAACATTTAAATTCAAACAGAATTCTATTTAAAATTGACATTCAAAACTATATAAGCAATAGGCTCCTATCACCTTATCAAGACACAGTATTTAGTACTGATTTAAAACAATTTGCGAACGCAAGATAGCTGATTAAAAAAAAAAACTGTTACCAAGTTATATTTAAAACTTGTTTACGTGGGTTCAAACCCCACCTAATGTCTCGAAGTTTTTATTTACTATGAGTAATGTGTTACTATCGGAGATAAGGAGCAGTCTGAATGAAATAATTAGAAAGAGCTAAATTGAAAGACCAGCATAGAATATTCACGTCTGCAGTTGCATTTCTATGTTGGAAGTTTGAAATTGCTGTTACGTCACACATAGAGGAGATCCGTACTGCAGTCATTTGTATAGCAAGGGCTGGGGAAGGAAACTATGGCAATGTAATTTTTAGTGTTCTGCGGAAAGCGACTGGTCTTTCAAGATAAGTTACACCTTTCACATTTATCCCAATCATGTGTTACACTTTCTGACAAGAAGGAACGGTCTGGGAATTTTAGTTTGGGACCAGATTTTGTCTTATAGTAGCGTATCCATAAGGTATTTTAAGAAATACTAGGGCACATTATTCAGCCAGTTAAGAGTAAACGTAATCAAAATTTACGTAACACGCTAACACATCTCTTATGACAGAAAGTGTTCTTGGCTTTTGTTGCCCCGGGTGGATAAAGCGCTAGAGTGGTCAGCTCACGAGTTGAAGATTGCAGGTTCGTGTGTCGTCGGGCGCATACTTTTTATCAGTTTAAAATCAGGATTAGTGGTTCATAACAATAAATAAATAAATCACAGCTATATTCGATCCACTACTGGATGAGGCCTCTCCCCGGAGGTAGGAGATGGGTCTACTACTCCCACACTGACCAGACGGGTTGGGGCAGGAGAGCCTAAGGTCCCATTGTGATTGCCATTCTTTTATTCATAGCAGCTCCCCAATTGCATCACGATTCTGGATGGGGCTTTCCAAACTTACACGCCTTGAAAAAAAATTCTTGGCAGCGCGCGCCGGGAACTCGGAACAGCTAATTTCGGATCTAGTGAACTATAAGCACAATTCTGATGCTTGAACTTGCATTTGAAAGCTCTTTTCCACATTAAGACATCGAAAAACATTTGGGTCGGTAGGACCTCTCTGGGACTCCTAGAGCGGTTAGAAAATCACAATTTCACATTTCGGATGATAGTACTGACTCCAGGCCATATAAGCGGTCGAAACGTGCGGAATCCTAATCTATGCTTCAATACCATTCAAACGCTGTATACACGTTAAAATCAGTGAAGGAATTCAAACGTTACGACTTTTTTTTAGCCGAATCACAGAATTTTCACAAATGATCGAAAAGTGTGTCTGTCATTCTGTGTATCTTTTTGCTTTAGCCTCAAATCGTTGGTACCATACCGCTTTGGGGTAAAATATTCTTATTTTTTTTAATAGGAGTTACCATTGTCGAGGTACGGAGCCTACCATGGTTCAAAATCGACATTTTGTATGAAGACTATGCACTTATTTTAATAGGCATCCAAACAAAATAAGTGATATAAGTACAAAAAACCCTTTGGGGTAAAGGGAGTGACGCAAGAGTTCTACTCACAAAAGAAGTGATATCCATTTTACGAGTGAATTTCTTTGTGTCATTATGGCAGAAGAGTTCCCTTTGTAAAGAATGAAGAAATTTAGTATCCTTTCTTCCGCCA
The DNA here is from genome assembly GCA_022664845.1 of Lepisma saccharinum. NCBI lineage: Eukaryota > Metazoa > Arthropoda > Insecta > Zygentoma > Lepismatidae > Lepisma > Lepisma saccharinum. Next base: position 21,176 of record JAGDQP010028128.1, read on the forward strand.
TAGCGACACAAAGTAAGTCACTCGAAAAATGGATATCACTTCTTTTGTGAGTATAATTCTTACATCACTCCTCCCTTTACCCCGAAGGTTTTTTTGTACTAATGATCCTATACTCCTAATGTGCTTCGAAATTTTGAACGAAAGAAACATCTTTATTAATGTCAATGAGGATTGCTTTCCAACCGATCTTCTTAGAGCACCGTGTTCTTGAACAAAATCTGCATATATTTGTTGTTCAAGATGCAGAAATATCTTCTGGTTTTCATGATTGTACAACAGTTATCATTCTGGTTCCTCTGTATAAATAAGTTTATGACTGCATCGATTGTGCATATTGTTCTGGCGTTCTTTATTTTTCAGCTGGTAATTTTATTAAAACATTCAATAAATATGTTGCTCTATATAAAATTTTTCATGGTATATATCACATGCAAGTGAAGTGTTTTCAAGGAAATGATTTTACAAATTAACTACGTTTCCTGAAAAAAAAAATCCGCGCAAATTTGTTGACGCTTCCACATGGTCGTCTTTAGAATAACAAAATGTTTTACCGTTTTTATTTTATTCTTTTTACTACAAAGCATGAAACTGTCTATATGACTGTGATTTGAGCACTTACACGGCATGATAAAAAACAGGAAAATGTAAATGGAAACACACAGTATGAAAACACAGCATTACGTGCATTATATATACACACACAAAATAGAAATAAGGCTTGAAGAATGAATCAGAGCTATTCACACGGTTAAATAGAAACACCGTTCAAGGCACATGAATGTTTTGCTTATGTGTCCGCATTTCCTAACAGTGATTCAAATAAGTTGAAATAAATATCTGCGATGAGTAATGCTATGGTTTTCTATTGTCGTATAAATTACCAGGTTTAACTTAGTTACTCTTATCATTGGAGGATTACATTCTCTAATAACCTCAACGATTTCACGATTTGATAAAACTAGGATTAGTGTACGATTATTAAGTTGAAACTATCCTTGAACGCTTTCAAATCATAAAATATATAAAGTTGCATATACACTTACAAGGAGAGAGAACGGTTTGGGAATTTTAGTTTGCGACCAAGCTTCGTGTGATAGGAGTGTACTCTTCAGGTATTATAATAAAAAAAAGTACTGGTGCACACTATTCAGACAATTCCAAATAAACATGGGACAAAATTTACGTAAAATGTACATAATATTCTCCTAGTTTATTCAAACATTGCTATGGAATTCGGAGCCAAATCTCAGAGCTTAATTTACTGCTAAAATTCTAGCGAAGTAACGGAAATAAGATTCTATTTAAGTATAGAAACAAATTTTAATATTTATAATAACAGTGAATTATATATATTCACATAGTTCAATTGGACGGAGATAAAAATTTGGAATCAAATCCTAAATATAAGTTTACCGGTACTGCAAAGCTACTGAAATAGGGAAAAATCAAATACTATGCCTAAGTTATATAAAATGTGATTAATTGAATTGATAATACCCTCTAAAAGTGTTTCTGACAAGGAAGGGTCACGGTTGTCAAACACACAAATCTTATTGACACCTAATACATCGCAAGCAACATAACGAGATATGTAGATTACAAAAAATTAAGGTGCCATGGTCCAGGGGGAGGGGAACTAGGGGCTCCGGAACTTCGAAGGTCACAAAAATGTATATAAAGACAGTGGTGAAGTTTTAATGGAACATCTTGAAAACGGAAAGAGTAATCAAAGTAAAACTTGCACGACATATAACTGACCACAAGTAGTAACAAAAATTATAAGCAGTGTTGCCATCTAGGAAGCAGTGTTCCAACGCAGAACAAAGTTACAATTTTTAAATAGCATTATATACCAATTAATGCGGAGTGGAAAAGTACTGGCAATAGCAAAGAAAATAGTACCAGTTGGTTGTACAGTGTTGCAAACTATGGAAGATATATGAGCTGAAAGTTGTCGGGTTAGAAAATATATGTGGAGATACAGGCCGATATGCTGGTATCTGGAAAAACAGTAAAAACGCTAATCAGCACGTATACTACCGAGGATTGGGGAATAGTGAAAGCATCGTCACCACTGAGTGGAACCACGTGTCAAGTACGATACATTTAAAAGGCACTAGTAACAAACAAAAGAATATTGTGAACGCTGTTACCATAGCTTTGCAATCTTCGTGTTGGTGTGATATATCTTCCATATTTTGCAACACTGTGCAACCAACTTGTACTATTTTCTTTTCTATTGCCGGAATTTTTCCACTCTGCATTAATTGGTATATAATGCTATTTAAAAATTGTGACTTTGTTCTGCGTTGGTAACACTTCTTAAGGTTTTTCTTACTACTTGTGGTCATTTATATGTTGTGCATGTATCATTTTAATTACTTTTCTCGTTTTCAATTCCACCAATTCCATTAAAACCTCAGTACTGACGTTATATACATTTTTGTGAGATTCGAAGTTCCGGAGCCCGTAGCTCCCCTCCTCCTGGACCATGGCACCTTAAATTTTGGTAATCTACATATCTCGTTAAGTTACTTGCGATGTATTAGGTATCAATAAGATTTGTGTGTTTGAGAACCGTGACCCTTCCTTGTGAGCTTCTAACGACGGCACATACAGGTTTTGGTTAAGAGGATATTATACTTCTGTCACAGCTAGAAAATTTACTGTTGGTGCTTATGGACAGAAAATTGCTACCGAATATCTTCATTTTCTAAGGAACGGGATATATTTAATAGAAAAGAAAAGTTTTGGAGCATTCTTCATAAATTTATGTACGGGCTGAAATACTTATGACGTACATTTGTTTCCTAGTTTTTTCAGAAATAAATTATGGAAAAATATATAAAATTATTTTGTTTTCTCCAAATTACAATATGTTTAACTTTGCAACCAATTAAGCTAGAAAGATCAACCTTTTTTGTTTTATTTCTTTTGAAGATACGATTCTAATAATTTTAATTGCAATCATATCTGATACACCAATAAAAAAAAATAGTATTTTTATGTAGCTATTCTAGTCCACCTCTCTAAGGTTTGATGAGTGTAAGCCACGCCCGACTCTAGGCCTAGCAGTGGAAGGGATGGGAAGCTGGAGAAGTGAATGTTTGAATAAGTATGTGTATACCTCTTGAATGAAACATGTTCTCTACCGGTTTCTGAGAATTCCTGCGAGAAATGGCTAATTGTGTAGAGTTTGTGTTCTTCCTCAATGGTTCCATA
>JAGDQP010028129.1:2149-18381 GCA_022664845.1 Lepisma saccharinum
CAAATTAGGATTTGCGCAATACAAACCATATTAGCATGTCAGATTTTAAATAAAGCATTCAATAAGCTCAAATACGTATCACAATAAAACATTAAGTATCTTCATAGTTCGAATCAAATCAAGCAACTGTAATCCTTTTGCTTAAACTTGTTTTCCATATTTTTTAACTTCGCGAACATTTCATGCATCTATTTTGTAGTTTCAATAAAAGTATTTAGCGTTTGTCTTTCCAAAAGACGAAAATAATCTAATCATAAAGGCCTTAAACTTTCCTATGAAATATTTATATCACACGGTATCATAAATTCGATTCTGTTTAGTTGCTTAAAGATTCGAAGTGACTATACGACCTTCCGGAACATATTCTTGGAAAACATCATCACAATTTCATTAGACACAGAACATCACCTTTCACTTTGATACTGCGTAGCCAAGTCTATCCATTAGTTTCTGATATCTGGAATCCATTTTTTAACAGACGTCACTAAGCTAGATAAAGTGGTAACTAAATATGTCGTGAATTCTGATTTTATCAATTTGGGGGTACAGCGAAGGGTCCAAAATCACCCACACTCTGGACTGTATGAATGAATCACCCTATGTACTTGTTTAGTGTGGAGCTAAACAACTTGGCTAAAATATGTTCTACTGTTGCAGGTTCAAAATACTAATGGCTTGCTTAACTTAACATAAAGTTCGCAAACTTGAATAGTAAAACTTTTCCCACATTCTGCAAGCTAAAAGACATGATAACCCCTATTGAAAACTTTAAAACTGTGGTGCGGTCCAAATTGGTTTCAGAGTTCAATTTTAGCACACCTATATATTTTCATCTAATTTATCTACTCTATAGCAATACTATACCATTGTCAAACAGTTCGGTATTTTAACACATCATGAGCTTAGTCGTCTCATTTATCTCAAAATGAGACTTTTCAAAGAAAATGTCAATTTCCAAGTTGTTCGGAAAATAAGCAACACTTTTCGTACCTCACACTATTACTGAATTTTAGAATCCTGCTGCTTCTTTCAAAATTGTTTGCGTCTGGAGTGACACATCCGTTCAAAGGAACCACAAGGCTCTCAATCCCTTCCGTGAAGAAGCGTCACCCCTGTGAGCCAGTAGTATTCCTAAAGGCACTATCCCTGTGTTTGAACACCGTTTCTTTCAGGAAGTGACTTACATGCATAAATTTCGATAGTTTGTTGTTGGGCGGTCTGGGGAATATGAAGGGTGCAGGAGTATTTCATGCCTTACGTCACTCAGCTTCTGTTTCGTACTTTTTTTTTGCATGTTGAGATCTGCATTGTCTGTTACGAACAGAGAACTCGTCCTATTGACCAATGACGTCTGCTCTCTACGTAACTACTGATGCATTTTACCAGTTTCTGCACAGTACGTGACAGCTGTAATGGTTTCACCGGGTGAACAGAACTTATAAATGGACAACATCCAGTGTTATCCTCCACCCCAACAACAATTTTTTTGTGACGTCAACTTTGGCTTGAAAAGTGTTTGAAGGTTGCATTCACTCTCCATTTTGCTTGCAATATCGTACAGGATTCACGTCTCATCACTCGTTGCAATACACTCATTGTGTTGACAAAGCAACAGATTATTATTGCAGATGTGTACCCGCTAGTTTCTGATGCTCCGTCAGTTCATATTTCATTTTCCCTGTTTGTTGTAGATGACGTAAATGTCTGAACTGGAAACGTTTAAGTGTCGGCCAAGTCTTCTGATATTGCTGCATGAATTTGTCTCCACATATGCCTTTAAAGCATGGTTATCTACTCTTGACCTCCGTCCCTACCTTCCACATTTTGGAGACCCCGTTAAAAAATTAATCATACTGACCGTCCTAAAATTGAGCACACGGTTGGATTGAGCTCTGCTTATTCTCACCACATCACGATACATTTTTGCCGTCTTATAATCCATTCTGAAGTCAACAAACTTAATCATAAATCACACTGTACCAACATGTTACACAGATCACTGTAGCATTCCCTCTGCTATAACATCGGCCCGATACTGGGCTAACCATGATGGACATCGGCGTTATTGGCCGATATTGGCTCGATATTCTGTGCTGCTGAGATCGGTCCCGTACAATAAGAGACAGGAAGATTTGAATGTGAACCACCGCGCATTTCAAACATTTGTTTCCGAACAAACTGGTATTTTTAGTTCCAATGAAGTAGGGGTGTTTGGAAGACCGAAGTCAAGTCCGGAATTCGGAATTACTTCAGTTCCGGAATTACCGGAAGACCGACTTTCCGAAAATCGTCAATGGTAAAGCTCTCATTTCTTGGCTCTTGGGGTCGTCGGTTCGATCCCTGCTATGTGGGTTTTGTGGTGGACAAATACCCTTTGCATGGGTTTTCTCGGGGTTCTTCTGCTTTCTCATACTTTCTCCACTTCACCCATCATCATCCATCCGGCCTCAGCCTAATTTACCTAACGCGGTAATCTAAAGCTCTTAAAAATTAAATTCAAATTCATAATTTCGAAATACCGGCATTCCGGAATACGGAGGGTCAGGGTCGCTCAATGGTAAAGAGCTCGTCTCTGAGGCTTGGATTCGTCGTTCGATTCCTACTCGTGTCATGTGGGTTTTGTGGTGGACAAACACCGTGTGCGTTTAGTTTCTCTGGGTTCTCCTGTTTCCTCCCACTTTCTCCATTCCACCAATCATCATCCATCCGGCCTGAGCCAAAGTTGCCTAAAGCCTTTAGGCCTTAAAATTAAATTCAAATTCTCAATTCGGAATTCCGACTTCAGGAATTCTGACATTCCGGAATTGCAAAAATTGATATTCCGATTTCGGAATTCTGATTTCCATTTCGGAATGTTATGGAATTCCGACCACCCCTAAAATGAAGGATCTAGAACACAGGTAAGAGGAACTATATCAACATACCTCTTTCACTACTCTGTAATATTACTTTCGTTTTTTCGTTATTGTAAATTGTATATGACTTTGGATTGAAAATGATTAAACTATTGTAACCGTAACTTGTATGTAAATATTAATAATTAATTAGTATGTAGTGCAGTATTCAAAAGTTTTAAATATGTTACGTTTCATGGTAATTATCTATTTCTTTATCCATTTAGTTGATGATGATGCAAAATACAAGAAAAAAACTTTCCAGAAATATAAATGAAGTAGTAAAAGACGAGTTTTGGCAAGAAAAGAGGGAAGCTAGTTGGATATTTCGTCCTTTGCGAACCTTTATTGCATTATTCTGATGCTATTAGTAAAAGCCCGTTGCTTTAATTAGACTAAGAGATAATTAAGGCATGTCGCTAACCAAGTTTGCTTCAAGTTGGTGTGTGCTTGAGGGTTTTGTGGAGCTGGTAGTGGTGGTGGGTACTGTACTGGAAGGATAACTTGGAAGGAATCATCCAAAAGAAGAGAAGATGCAGAGAAGTTTGAAGTCAAAGAAGGTCATGCTATGCGTCCAGTGAATTCCCAAGACCTTTTCCCTACCCACGTTCTCCACCACCACTGCTACCCTATCTATCCCAAGTCTGCGTCTCCTCTCACTCTTGTTCCATTGCTCCAGAACCGACACTTTTCCTTTAACTTCTCAGCCATATCCATCCAGGACGTTCATTTCTGCCTTCATTTGAGTAATTCCTACTTTTCTTGGTCTCCCTTTTAGCCGACTTGGAGAAATCTAACGTCGTTTCTCTGATGGAACTAATTTCCAAAACTATATGGTTAAAAATTTAAAAAAAAGATGAAATAAGGAGAAGTGATGTACATCTACGTTGGTCTCCAAAACCAATTAGTAAACTTTCTTCTTCTTCGGCACCACCAAGAAGCATAAACAAGATATCTTGCTATTTCAGAACCTAGAACGAGATGGGAAGACTTTTCTACAAGAGTGTGGAATATGTCCTTTTGCTTTGCACTTGTTCCTTGTTTATTTACCTATGTTAGTGCTAGTAAGGTAACAGAAATTTCAAGTTACATGCAGAGGAGATCAATGTTCAAATATACTGTACTTAAGAGGTACAGATTCTACGATTGGTCATTGCGCGGGAGAGCGTAGTAACATCCGTGAGCTACTCCCCACGGAAGATATCGATTTATTCTTTATCTTTAACACGTAACCTTCAGCAATAAATATTTGTTGTTATGGATCGTACTTTATCGTGATGAAAACTTTCATGTTTTCAACAAGACGTTTAGGAATGCAATGTAACTGGAGAAATCTGTTATTCAATACAAAACTACTTTAACCAGTCGTAACTATTAGTCGTCGCTGGGAAACATTCATTGAATCATTTTCTTTCACTGGGAAACGGGGCACATAGTACTGACCCACTGTATCGCCACGTCAACATCGGTCCTCAAGTTTGGTAACTTGGGTGTACTGTAGGTGCTACTTTACAGCGGAAAAATATGTCAGTATCACCGATAGTGGTGGTTCGGACAAACAATGTGCGGATCCTAATTGGGAGGTCATATTCTGATGTCACGTTTCTATCAGTAACAGCAAGTCTATCAGTACTAAATTACCAGGGCACTTTTAACCTATTAATGGCTACTTTCGACCTTGGATATTAAAGTTTTGTTGGAAATATTAGCGAGAAGTTGTTTTAAATCGAACACTGCTGCCATACCTACAGTCAGACACCAATAAACAGCAAGTGATTCATAAATGTTGTCATTAGATGTTCTTATGTTTTTGTCCGGGATCTGAGGAAACATGTTTAACTGTTTGAATTCCTATCTTTATAAAATGTAATGTTTGATCAGAATGGTTTAGTTAATTTGATTATTATTTAAGGAAGGAATTATTAGATAAGGAGTTGTGGTTGGAATATTCTGTAATTTTCTGGCAATAGGTTCGTGAGTAAAAAAAAAAAAAAAAATGCGTGGTCGTCTCTGTGAGTTGGTAAGTTCATATAGTTGTTGCGTTCGTTTTGGTCTTGTAATTATTTTAGTTTTAATCAAAATTCCTGGAATGTGATTGAATGTTTTTTTGTTTTTTTAATTTTGTGTTCATTTCTTCTGAGAAATTTTCCATTATGAATTTTCTACCTCTAACTGATGTGATGTATTTAGTTACTCCTTCCTTGATGAATGTGTGTATTGGAGTGATTTTACCCCAGTAACAAACAAATGTGTTTCGAACGTTGTTGATATTGGTTTATTTCGTTGATTAGCCGTTATTGGTTGAACAAAGTACGTTTAATTTTAAATCATATTTCAACAAAGACATGTTGATAAGATGTTAGTTCAACGTGAATTCAACTGTTATTTTCAATTATGTATAGATTTCGTTTCATGGGATTCTTTCTAATTTAATGGAATAAAATTTGTAATTAAAAGCTAATTGAATGGCATTAACTATTATTTTGTGTTCTCTTTTGCATGTTGAAAACACGTTGAATTTCCTTCTATATTCCAACGAAAATTTTGCTTTCATTGGCACTACGTTAATGTGACGTGTTTTTAACGTTTATATTCAAATATGACAGATTCCCCCCCCCTTTTTTTTCTAAGGTGACCTATTACACTTATTGAGAAATACAATGTTAATAGTGCAGCGATGGTCAAAGTGTTAAAGAAGGGAAAATGCACAAGGAAGGTATTCCTTATACTTACATGACGCTGAAACGACACGTCTCGATAAGTGGTAACTGCGTTCAAGACTGCCTTTTACTACAAATAACGTCTTCATAACATAAGGGAATGGTAAAAGAGTAGTGATTCTCAAGGAGACTCCGTGGATGAGTGGATAGTGTGACGAGCTACCAATGACGAGTTCGAAAAGTTCCAGCTACGAACCCCGCAGAAGACGGTTGGAAAATTAATTCTGCATATCATGATAGCAACGGACAAAATGAAGTTAAATGTGTATACCAATAGACAGCAACCATGTTCTTTTTTGGCCAACTGAACCCGTTTCTTCATTATCCGCTTCTTGATTTCAACTTGTTTCTTCTCAACCATTATTCAACGTCGAATAAACCGTTCAACGTGCATATGCAACGTTAAAATTAACATTTAATCCACGTATTTTCAACGTATGTGTGCTGCTGGGGTACTTTTTCGTATAGTTCATGAATATTTTTTTTGAATTCCATATTTTTTAAGATAATCGTATTCAGTAGCCTTCGTAACTTTTCAGTATATCTATGTTTGTTCTTGAATGTTAAAATTGATGTTCATGTATTATTTTTGGTTTAAGTATTGATTGGTATAGTCTCTTTTTTAATTGTATTGCCAGGTCAGAGTAAAAATGAATTTGAGAGAGGAATGAGCTTTCCTTCGATTTTCCTTCTGTTTTGAATATGAGCTTCAAATTTTAGTTTTCCGTCGAGTGTTATACCTAGATATTTGGCTATATTTCATAGTTTGATTCTTGTGTTGTTGATTGTCATGGTTCTATTTTGTTCTCTCTAATTTCACATCATGTAGGGTAAAATATTATGAATTATTTCATTTTTATTTATTTTTAGTTTTCATGTCTGACGCCATTTTGAGAAGATTTTTGGATTTTTTTCTTTTTTGTAAATTTTGTATATTTGATTTGGTTGTTTTAGCCGATGTCCAGTATGCGGTGACAGCAAGCAAATGATAAAGTGCTTTTAAAATAAGCATTGGTCAATGGTTTCCAATTCCTTCTTCTAGGACGGTGTAACGGTAGTTAGTGGCTTGGCGTCCTATAACTTGAAGACGCTGAAAAATATTTAAGAATAGAGTTTCAAGGTGACTAACATATATTTTCGAAAATGGATCGACTCATATTTAGGATAGTGGAGTGTTTTGAAATGTTAATCGACAAATTAAAATTTGTAATATCAAAATACAAATGTAGAAAAATCTACAAAAAAATATAGAATATATCAATATCGAAAAATATTCTAAAGTGATCGATATGTAATTTCCAAAGAGCTTTTACGTAAAAGCTATCTAATTTTCAGTGGCTGTTTGATGTGAACGATATAAAAAAATCGATTTTCAATTATATTTAGGTATGAACGATATTTCAGTTTTCAACGAATTTTTATGTGGGCAAAATTTGATTTGCAACGAATTCTTCTATATGAATTATATTAGATTTCCAAAGATTTTTCGATAAAGCGATATATTTGATTTTCAACCATTTCCCGATATAAGCGATATTCACTTATTGTTAATTTGATATTCGATATATCTATAGCTCTTCAATCTGCCTGTAACATCGATATATATCAAAATTCGAAAATCACACATACCTAGGTTATGCTCGGTAAAAACAACTTGCTGATGATATTACATAGATCAGATGAATTGTACTGAGGCATCTTCTAAATTATCAATTAGCGATTAAACATTTGCTGGATTGCCGTAACCAAAACGGTAACAAACACTGTAACATCTGTTTACAATTTACACCATTCTTTACTTTTAAAAAATGTAGCCCGCTGATTGAAGTAACGTATTGTAGCGTAAGCCCTACTGTTTCTGCGCTAATTTGTAGTTCTATGCAAGGTGGGAATAGTGTCTTCATGTTGGAGATATATATAAGTATTTGTTTCTCGTCTCTTTTTTTATTTTATACAGGCAAGCCTCAAACATAAATATTATGTTATTTGTAAAGAAAGTTTGCGAGTTAAAGTGGCATTTTTTTTATCCAAAATAGGGTCAAATGTTATGGGTGCGGCTTATACACGAGAAAGATGTGATGATAATAATATTACTACTACAAGTAGTGGTAGTGACAATAAGAAGAGCTGTAAAACTACAAGAGATACTGCTAGTAATAATGATTTAGAATTCCATGTTCATAATTTGTTAGAAATGTTAATGATTGATAAAGGTTAAATTACTTTACCATTTTTTTCTGTCCATCCTGGTAGTTTCTGTTCAATTGTGTAAATAGTGTATTTATAATAGAGACTTACACGAGTTCTTTTTTCCTGTTCTTATGCAGGTAAGACATAAATGTTACTTGCAAAAGAAGTCAAAATCATTGGGCTTGTACACCGTTTTCTGTGTTTTGTGGAACCCTAGGCAATAATAAAGTGTCGGAATCTTACTGCCATAACATTTCGTTTGACTCTCACTTACTTTGCTTATAAAAGTAGATTATTCACAGAACTTGGGACCTTTTACTTAATTGTACGTACATTGATGTCATGTACACCTCAATGGTCTGAACCTGCAGCAAGTTTTATGACTCGGTTATCTGAAAAATAAAAAGTATGAGGAAGTAACAACCAGGCACTCTATTTCAGGTACAATCCCGATATTCAGCTAATGTAACTGGAAGTAGCTCAGTCCAGATGACCAGCATGATCAGAACTCGAACTTAAGCCGTTCCCCTTGCCTTATCCTCAGTACTAGTCACAGGCATAATTTGCCATCGGACTGTCAATTCTATTTACACTTACAGCCATAATAATTTATTATTGCAACCTTGAAGGCATGAAGCAAACTAAGTAACAATTTTGAATTTCACTCAAAAATGAGAACTTGTTTGTTTGAATACAAGATCAGTGATCTTATTTCCTAACCGACAGGGTTTCATTTTGAATGAAATGAGGATGTTGATATATCATTTCTATAAACACTATTTCTCGCTACATATATATAAACTTTTTTCTCGATTTTAAGGGGTATTTTAGTAAGTAATTACGTTTACCTGTCTTAATTCAGAAAGCTGTTAAATTTCTAAAATCCACGAGCATCCATACCCAGTCGGGATTGGAACCATGAATCTAGTAGAGTAATTTCACCTATAGCCTCATGCTCTTATCTCAAATATCTCTTATCTGGAACAAAAATCTCTTACTCTACTCTTGGGGATGAGCAAAAATATCTTTCCACTGAGCACCAATAGCTCGATTAATAGATCGTTAGCTTCGAATTCAGGTGGTCCTGGGTTTAATACCAGCGGAGGACAATCATGACAGATATTTCCAATTTTTTCTCAGTCACATTACTGAGATGGTAGCTTCGACTTGAGTCCTGACCGTCTTCTTCCCACATTCTTTCCCCTACCACTGTCGCGGCTTGTCATGGCCATAAATATTCGAAACCAAAACTATGCATTAAGTCCTAGCGTCACTATGGATCAAATGCTATCAAACCTATAGGTTGCTGAAACCTACATATCCATAAAGGTGCTACATATCTATTGCGAGAAAGAGTAGTTGTTGTGTATATTGTGTGTAATGACAAAAGATTTTTTTAAAAGAAATTTCCACGAAAGAGCATTGATCTAAAGACCACTGCAACGTATAATACATTAGGTTTTAAGACAGAGGGTAGCCTTCGCTCCTTATATCCCTTTGTGCGTGTGTGAGTGGTTAAGTGAAGTTGGGTTCTGTAGGATGCAAAGTACAGAAGATGGGGTTTCATGCTTCAGAAGAGAAAGATGGCGATATTTGATATGGATGGAGGATGTTGAAGGGAGATTTTTTTTTCTGTTTCTCTCTCTCTCACACACGCACACACACATAGCAGTAGAGGAGTGTCGCGTTAGTTTGAACAGAATCCGGGAGTTCTCTGACCGAAGAGAAAGAGAAAACCGGAGTGAGTAGAAAGCAACTAAGGGTGAGGAATATAGGAGGTAGCGCGGGAGGACGCTTCGGTCGAATGGGACCCTTGGGAACCAGGTTCATTCGACTCCGTCATGTCTGTACGGCCTCTCAACGGGATAATCAGGTGCCTCTACATTACAAACTAATTATGTTGCTGATTGCTGGGTGATGTATGGCCGAGACAGTCGACCAATCACAGAACGAGGTCGTCCTGACTGGACAGCGGAGGTCATCTTCCATAAACCACTCTTCGGGAAAGAGGGAGTGCAAGGCCAATCTAAGTTGTTTTGTGAAGATACTTGATGCATGGATAGTTACATCATTAAACATACTCCTACATTTTTCAAGATCTACCCTTGAACTCCATTTAACTTCATGCAAGTCCTCGTGCCTTGTACTAAAACTAAAGCCAGTCAATAGGCAAGGAACAAATACAGAATAGGTTATACATAAATTAAGTGTGATGAATTCTTAAAATGTAGTAAAAGTAATTGTGTAGATGCGTTCTATCTATGTCTGCATACAGAGTGATTACAATTTAGTTTCGATTGTATAAGTAGTTCTTTTCGTAGCAATGTCTGACACTTGAGTTTCCTCCAGCTTATACTGTTAGAGTTTACACTATGGTTCACTTCAAGACTACATCTCGGCATTTAATCGGTCTCACTCATAGTAAAAATTAATTATTAGACATGATGGGTACTTAAACGTTGTAAAGTATAATCGTAGTGTTACACACATCACCTGTGTGTGTCCATATACACCACAAAAGCTACTGTAGTCGCCATGCTGGCAACATGTTGTCGGACTGACACACCATCCGTTTTTCTCTAACACGGTGCATTTTCAGCTAGGGTATTCTGGGCAGTCTTAGGAATTTATTCATGTCCACAGAAGGAGTTTATTTATATTAAATGGTTTATCAAATATATTGCTGTAGTAAATGCATGATGGTCATGTGCAGGAACAATAAGATCCCTTTTGGATCAATGAATTCAAATGTAAGGGCAGATAAATGAATTTTCAGGAATTGCAAAGACTCTTTGTAATTAATCTGTAACAGTTCCTATCACTAGTAGGTTCTTTAATATTACAAAAGCTTTAGCTCACGTAAATTACTTACGCTACCTGAACTTGAAGTAGTAGGGATACACTAGGAAGGGGATTACCCACAAACAAACGAAATCTGCCAACTTTTTCACTAGATATTGAAGGAATTTGTTGTGCAAGCAAACCTGATGTTAAGAGAAGATAATATGAACAAATTGTATTTGAGAAATATTTAAAAAGTGTTCGTGAATAAAAAAGTACAAATTGCGTACACGAAATAAATTCGCAAAAGGGTAAAGTTTGGTAATTTCGTGATATTTAGCACAGGCACGGCATTGTCACTAGTTGTGAAGCTACAACTATCCCGTAGAAAACGTCCAATGCTTCTGGAGTCACCTGCTGGCGAAAATTTTAATTAGATAATTCTGGTATCCGTGTATGGCCAAATTACAAAATGTCACGAAATTACAAAGTATACCCTACTTCTTGTACACATTTTAACACTTTTTTTTGTGCACAAAATTAAGATGTTCAGAGAATATGTACAAAAATGTTTACGAATTGTAATTTTTTACAGTGTATGTCCAAAGATAAACTCCATACAGGAGGTAACTGTAATTGTCCGCCGCTGTTAGCACAAGCTTCTAATAGCATTTTATGTACGTCGTTATCCGCTGAGTGCTTAATTTTAACTACTATTTTGGTCGCTGCAGTATTTTGATAATAGAAATTGACTTCAGTATATCGGGGGAAGATCTAAAAGGCTTCAATACTCCACTACCAAATAATATAGATTTAGGATTAACTTTACAATACGCCTACCCGATTTATTGTAACATTAAGTATTGCGTATGAACATCTACTTGAGTACCTTTACAAGACATGTAGATTCTAGACATTTACTAACACGCTAACATAAATAGTGTTCCATTATTCTCATATTTGACATCTTTCTTCATTATTCATATCTGACAATTAGTATTCCATCTAACGTATAAATTAACCACGGTAAATATACAGGTGTACGTAATATGTTTAAAACAACTGCGCATCTTGTATTATAATCATAAATAAAGCAATCACAGATGCCAGAAACATTTCTAAATAAAACTCTCATTACTCTTGGTGACATCACTAGTCACAAAACACGTGCTTTATTTCGAATCTTACTTGACTGTTAACGCTGACTTCCTGTTTTCAATATTATTCAAAATAGACCTAATCTATTACCAAGCTCTTCTCCGTTTAATAAACTAATTTTAAAAAATAAAGAATTAGTCATATATTAGGGTGGTTTGGAATTTATCGACTTTTGTTTGAATTGATTGGAAGCAATTATTCTAGTTGGTAATTGTTATTACGTATAATCTTAACTCATAGATGAAAAACAGACGACAGACGTATTGCGTATTGATAAGTTTCTAGGTTGAGATATGGGAATACGTCCACGTAGTTTCGGAAATAACTGAGCACAAACAGTGTTGTCAGGCGGAGGGAAATTTCCCCCCCAAAAAAATCTGGCCACATGAAGGGTTAAAGCAGGGAAAAAATCGGGAACTTCTGTTTAATCTTTTTAGGCTCTTTTTGTTTCAATTTGTAGTAATTTTGAATGTAAATTTAGCAGGCTGGAATTTTTTACAAAAATTGGGATTTTTTTACAAAAATTGGGAAATTTTGGAGTATTTGGAGGGAATATTGCGACGGGAAACTGACAACACAGCCTAAACCACAAATAAACTTTAAAAATGTAGGGAATTAGCCCTTTTTTAATATTTGTGCTATATATTGAAATAAAGATTTACGTGATTGTTTAGAAGTAAGAGTAGTAAGTTTACACGGTTATACTTTAGTATTTCACCACATCGAGTTATGATAGATGCGTTCGCTTACAGAATTAACCTAATGCTTGATCTAATGTCTGAAATTTAGATGCGTTGCTGCAGATGTAGTACTCCTTCATGTAAAATTAAGTATATTAAAACAAAACTTATTCATCGTAACACATTCTACAGTATTTGTTCTAGTAATAAACAAACACAGCAGTGTAAGTGACTTTATTTAAATCCTTTACTTTCGTTAATTTTACCTTCATATTAGTTATTCCATTTGTTTGGAACTAAGGTAGTCAAGGGTTATACAGAGCTAAACACACTTCCAAGCAGAAATTTAACTAAAACTTATTGGAATGAAAGATTGAAGCTCTCTAACAGATACGTAAGTATGAATGCACAAGGCTGTATGTGTGGTATGTGTGTGTTTATGTGCGTGAATTTGAGTGTGTGTTCTCAAAAAGTGCTACTAACATCCTCTCCCTCTTTCACCGCAAAGTTCTTCACTCTGGTAGAATCCGAGAAGACCTAAGAAGATGAAGGTAGTTTGTTTAAAGTGTAGAACCTTTGAATAGTTAAGTTGGTTGCCATTAGACTCTTCTTTTTCCCTTTCTTACCCTTCCTCAATTCTCTCATCCACTCGTGAAACACATTTCCCCTGTTACCTTATGCGTAGTTCCTGCCTCATACTTCAGGGGCCAGTTTCAAATTTGCTCACCTAGCATCATCCTATTTTCCCTAATGTTTTACCACTAAGATAAGAAAAAAGGGCAAGTAAAAAGAAAAAATCGCCGTAATCCATCTGAGGAATACCAAAGGGAAAACAGAAGTAATCTGCGAGGTCAGTTTGAAGACCAGAGAAACTTTGCACTGACATTTCATCTTCTCCTCATCTCCTTGTGTTAATA
The DNA here is from genome assembly GCA_022664845.1 of Lepisma saccharinum. Taxonomy (NCBI): domain Eukaryota; kingdom Metazoa; phylum Arthropoda; class Insecta; order Zygentoma; family Lepismatidae; genus Lepisma; species Lepisma saccharinum. The sequence goes on from JAGDQP010028129.1 coordinate 15,490, forward strand.
ATCTATGAGATTTGAGGATCTTAGTTTCTGGACCACAAATACTAACTTAGAACACTGACATAGCCTCCCTCTTCTTAGACCTTCTACACTTTTGGTCTTGTATGCATGTATCCATCATGAAAGACCTTCCGCCGTTTGACTTCTCGCCCCCTTTGGTAGGTAGACCACACAATTTACCCAAGCTTCTTCTTGGTATATATTTCTCTATTTCGTTGTTTGATGAGGTTGTATAGTTTATCTTCTTGCCTTGGTTTGTGTGGGAATTGATGCTTTTGTGGCCCTTTACTGGCTATATTTGCTTTTAGTTTGAGTTTTAAAACAAAGATTCTAGCTGAAGTTAAATCTACCATCCTTGAACGAGAAATAGGGTACTAATGCCCACGAGACTCGAATAACCGTACAGTAAACTTCATTCAGAGTTTTGTATATCCTTTCTTCTACAAATCCAAAGGACAAGCATGTGGAAAGTTTATAAAATATATAGTTGTGAAAAAAAGTACATAAAATTAATAATTCGATGATATTTTAATGAGGAACCAAAAAACAATCAGATTCTAGCGAATACAAGACAATCGTCTGCAACCACACCCTTCAATCACACTTTCGATTGTATTTCTTAATCGTTGCTTACAATATCATAGCCCGTCTCATTTCCTATACTTCATTGTCTACAATATTGCTGTTCTCCCATATTCTCTTGAATACTGCAGAAATAGTAGGAATCCGCATCAAAGAGCATTTTTTTTTTCTAGAATTAACTAGGCCCGTTTTGATTCGACGCTCCTAATATTCATTAATTCGTCGATTCTTCAATAAATTCGTAAATGCAACTCATGTATTTTATGTAACAAGAAACTATTTATAGTTTTTTTTCAATTTAATTTATATTCGTTTTATATGTATGGATGCATACACCCTTTCATATAGGGCCTAACTGCGTTTAATTCGTCTGAGTTTAAAATGACCAACACATATTGTTACCATTTAGTTTGAGGCGTTATTCCTCCCATTGGGTGCACAGAAAGCATTGGTGTACGACTGTCAATACATTCTTCCTGGACTCTTTTTTGATTGTACAGAAGGAATGTTGAAATCGTACATACTCTTTTATGTTTGAGGTAAACTATTATTTAATTATTAACCCTCGTATAAATATTTTTTTTTTAATTTTAAAGGCTTTAGCGCATGTCAGGTTCCTATCACAGATAAACTGCGTAAAGGGCTAATTTCGTAAAGAAAATACTTTTCTTAATGGATAAACATATACTTTATTTGGAAAGATGCATTGTAATTCGTGGGTTGAATTTTTTACAAATAATTTTATGCAATAAAAACTCGCAAGAAAACGGACTAGCAATATTTTAATCCTCCTTATTTCCCTGCCTCCTAAATTAGTATTTCTATAGTGCATTCACTTTGTCCAGCTGTGAAAGCAGGTTATACAAGAGAAAGCATAACACTAAAATGAGAAAAAGCAAATTTTTAACACATTGAAGTATCTTCAACTATATTACAGAAATTAGTAGATAAGGTATTGCAAAACAATGATCACTTATGTAACCAACAATTTAATTTTATTTGCATATGCTTCAACGTTCCCTCTACAGTTCTCTGTATAATTATATTTTATTTTTAATGCATTAAATAAATATTAAATGGTGAGTTACGTATAAATAATGATATGATTTGAATTGAAATAATTCAGAAAAAATTTTGACTTTATTTCTTATCACACGTCATACCTTTGCTAATAATACTTCTCAAATACCGAAACAAGATGCCTATTCTAATTCTTGTGGTCGAAAATGAAAATTGATTGCAGTTCCCTTCCTTTTGAATGACAACTTCTTTCGATTATCTGCGATTCAAGTTCTTCACTGTTTGTTAGGTGATATTCTAGTGTATGGAACACGAACCACCATCTTGAAAAAATACAAATAGACTCTAAATTACAAATATTTTGTTTTTCTTCAAAGACAGAATACTCTAAAGTACAGAAAACGTTACATAGATCTACAAAACATGTCAAACCACATTAAGAATAAAAGTTCCAATTGGGTAAACAATTAAAAATATATGATTGTGTTGAAAAATAGCAGAATATCTCTCCTAATTCTTTAGAATTCTTTAAATCACAAAATAGAAAACTGAAATACAGTTGTATTACATAATTGTACCCAGTATAAACCAGAGATTCCGACAGGAATTTCAGTTTGGGGCGGTGTAAAAGTCAAAATTGGAAGCAAGTGGATGTTTTATCGATTTTTTTATGGAAACATTTTGAAGATGAGAGGGTGCACCCAAGAATTTGGGGGTGACGCCTCCACAGAGGTGGTCTGGCAGAATTACTGGTGTAAACATGAGTTAATAGGTTGACAAGGCTTGGACATGGTTGGTGAAAGATGTAGAAAGGATCTCTTGGCCTTCTAAGTTATTATGAACTCATAGTGTGGATTAGTGTTGAAGAGTGTTTCGTCTGAGGAAGTTCTTGGTAGAACACCGAAACTGTTACCTTGTTACTCTGTGTTTTTTTTTATAATAAAGCCAAGTGTATAAGCTTTGTTAGTCTATTTTGATTAACTTACAATTTAATTTACAAACTTTAGGCGCTGACTGTACCTTTTCAACAATCATCTCAATTCATGGAGAAAATCTTCCCATTTTTCGGGTAGAATTTTCTAGTAACAGTATGTTTACAATAGTACAGACATACATTACGCCTCTATTACAGTATTTTTTTTCTGATTACAGGAAGTCTTAAACACTTAGGAAAACATCGTATCCCCTCTTGCCTACAAAGAAAAATATACATAATTTGAAACTGTTCGTTTGGAGTTCTTATTATGCCCACAATGCTATATTTCAGTTTTAGAACGTTATTTTAAATATAAA
>JAGDQP010028130.1:0-24397 GCA_022664845.1 Lepisma saccharinum
TGAATATATACTATTGCATAATTCATTGATAGCATCCTCTGTCGATTTACCCGGACGGAAACCATATTGTAGTTTACAGTTCGCCAGATCGTTCCTTTTTTGATTGATTTTTTGAGCTATAACTTTTTCAAATATCTTGCTGATCGTGTTTAGCAAGCATATCGGCCTATACGATTCTGGGTGAAATATATCCCTATCATCTCCTTTAAGGAAGATTATAAGGTTAACCTTTTTCCATGATTCCGGAATTTTTTCTTGTTGAATACATTCATTGAATAATTTAGTTAAATAAGGTGTCCATAATTGTTGATTATTTTTGAAGATCTCATTTTTTATTTGATCTGGTCCCGGAGCTTTTCTTGTTTTTAGTTTCCTTAATATATCCGCTACTTGATCGTTTGAAACAATTATTTCATCGCGATTTTCATTATCATAGTCTGGATGTTTTTTTTTTGTTTCATTTCTTGCTTTGTTGTTATCCTCGTTGTCGTCCTCAGTATGGTCATCAGGAAATAATTTTTGATAGAGCAATTCTATTGTATTTTTCCAATTAGTAGTAAAGTTTTCTTGGTCATCTTTAAGTGTGTTTAGAGATCCTTTGGTTTTGACTTCTCTCATTATAATTTTGTACGGCTCACCCCACATATCTAAGCTTATATTCTCTTCTACAAATTTCTTCCAGGTTTTCTTCTTTGCCTCTCTCAGCTCCTTCTCGAATTGTTGTTTTATGCTTCTGTATTTCTGCAGCATTATAGCTCTCAAAATGTGATCCCCTGCTGCTCTATAGCTCTTCCTGCTCGCCTTCATTCTTCGTTTTAATTTATTAAGGCTATCCGTCCAGAAAGGTGTTCTTCTTTTTATTGCTCTGTTTAATTTTGGGCGCTGAACTTCTTATTGCTGTCCGTATTGCATCTTCTAGGTTAGTTGTCAATTCCATCAGATTACAATTATGTTCAATTTGCGGAAGTTTCAATTTTTCCACAAATTTCTGATTATTTATTTTACTAATGTTATACTTGGTGTTATTTCCTTCACTTTCATCTTCTCCATCAGTTTCATTTCTGTTGAATTCTATATTAAAGCGGACGACGTTGTGGGCACTAGTAGTTGCACAGTCATGAACAATCTAATTACATATACAATTTGAAATATCTCCCCTAGACAGTGTAAGGTCTATGTTTGATTCCGCTCCGGCTCTGCCTCTAAAGGTAGGTGGTTGTCTCTCTCTGTTTAAGCCCACAAGGTTATGTTGTTCTATTAACTCTTCGAACATCTCTCCGTTGTCATCTGTATCACGGCAGTGCCAGAGCGAAGACTAAGCGTTGAAATCCCCCAAAATATTTATATCCTTATACAAAAATCCAAGTAATATGTCTTCTATCTTATGGACGAAGATCTCCCTCGGGATGGAGAATTGACAATATACATTCACAATTGTTATTTTATGTTTTCCCCTTGCTATATCGACACAGAGCGCCCATTTATCCGCATATTTTAGGTGTACGAGTGTATTTATTTGCCGATTAAAAATCACTACCGCAACCATTGGATTCGGATCCTCAGGCAGTATTGTTATAGCACTCTCCCTTTGTAGGTATATGGCTCCTGCATACATGCTATGTCCACCTTTTCCTTTTCGCAAAATTGCCTAATGTCTGCTGTTGCTAATTTAGATCTATCCAAATTAATTTGGGCTACTTTGAAGATGATTATGGTTGTCGAGTGTGAACATAGCGGGAGGGAAACTTTTCCGCTGGAATGAAGACTATCCTTCCACATGCCAGAACAAACTGCCTGTAGACATTATTCGTGTGGAACGATTCATTCCTCCTCTCGAAGACTTTATCAATTAATGTAAGCAAATCTTGTGGATCACAGGTAATTCCATTGGCCCTAAGGTTAATCTTATCAACCTCCTCAATTATAGGAAAAGTTATTGTTTTTCCAGATGGATGTAGATTTCTAACAATTATTCGTAATGCTGCTGTCAGCATCAAAGGTTCTACCAATTTCGCTGAATTGTAATTAAGGTTAAGGTTCTCGTAAAATGTGTTTCAATTAAAGCAAGTCTCCTTTTTGTTTTCTGTCGAAATTTGTACTACAGCTTGGCTTTCTTCATTTCCGGTTCTCCGGTCGTCTTGATCTTGTGTGTCTTCCATCTCGATGTGTTCTGTATCTTGATTAATATTCTTTATTCCTTTTCTCTTGTACAGTCTCGGTATCCAAGATTTCCAGTTCTTCTTTTTCTTCTTCGAGTTATGTTTCCCAGCTGTTGATGGTTCGTCTATCAACTCTGTGTTCTGTTTTTTCTTTATTTCTTCCAATTCTTCTCTTGAAGGATCCATATTTGCCTTTTCCTCTTTATCCCTCTTTTCTGTGTTCTTTAATGTTTCATTTTTTAATTCATCCAATGCCTTGTTGATGGTTCTGAAGAGTAAATCATCATTTATTATAATTTCAAATCCTATATTTTTAATTAGGTCTTCATATTCTTTAATTCTCTTCAGAACTGCATGTGGGTCCGTTCTCCATAAACCCATTCGAATAGCTGGTATTACTATCTTTTTCCTCGTAGTTCCCATAAGGTAAGACAGTAGATTTAATGTCTTATCCAAATATTCTGTAAAGTTTTCTCTTCTTGATTTTATGTGCATAAAGCCACATCCATACCTGTTGGTCGAAAAATATATTTTCAGGAAATCATTATGTTGAATTTCTATCTCTTCTTGCTTCATTTCTTCTAACTCAAATACGTCATGGGATAATACCACTATCTGCGCAAATCCTCTGGGAAATGTGCTAAGTTCGGGGTTAATAAAATGAAGAATAATCTGATTGCTATCCTCTAGGTCAATGTGTCCCAGCTTCATCGTGAAGTAAATATCTGTTGGTTTCGTATAACTGTTGGTTAACCAATTGTTGATAAATTAATTTTTTTTATTTTTGTTAAATTCCATTAGTCTAACCAGATTCATTTTAATTTTACACGGGGGAGCTGTTTTCTTTGTTTATTATCCTGGTCCTCGACCTGATTTGGACTAAGATCCATAGTCAAACCTATCAATCGTCCTTTGGAGGCTTAATTTATAATTGGGGACACTCATTTTGTTTACCCCCGCATTTCTTACCCCTCGAAAAACAAGGCACACAGACCTTCTTTTCTTTCTCTTTGCAGTCGTTTTTCTTGTGGCTTTTGTCGCCACAATTTCCACATCGTGAATCGTTTTTGCAATGATTTGCTATATGCCCGTAGTCAAAACATTTTAGGCAAGTTGTGACCACCAGGTAATATTTAATGTTGGTCACCTCGTACCCTATATAAATTTTCGGATTCTGTATTAATATTTGCCTAACCTGTCTAGATACCTCAATCACAAGATGATATCGATCCTGTCCTCTAGGGCCCGTTTTGAATCGTGGTTTTATTAATTGACGTTGTTCATCAGTGATATCTTGTAGGTTTCTAACCAGCAATTCTTCCACCACTTCTGCTTCCTTCATCTCCGTCGGAATGCTGTAGATTATCATCATCGGGGCCGTCTTTTCGCTTCTATTCGTCATATCGGAATTCTACTTCATGTTTGGATGATTCAAGAGTTTTTACTCATCTAAAGCAGTTGCCATCTGTAGTAGAATCGCGGTTTTTGTTTGGATCATTTGGAAATTGATTTTGTCTTGTCTCTGTATAGACTTAGTTCTCCTCATTCTTGTATCTTTCAGCGATTCGCCTTGTTTTGGTTTGATCATTATCGTGGGTTTGGTGTTTCTTTTGGTAAACTCTATCAGCTTGGTTTTCTCCAGAATTTTAGTATTATCCTTTTTTAACATTTCTGCAAAAGTAACCATTGGTGTCTGAGTCGGTGCATCATTTGTCGCTCTTAGATTACCGTTTTCCATATATAAGTTACGTATCTCTTCTTCTTGCAGAGTTAACTTTTCTTCCGTCTCGATTCTTCTTCTTTCAGTCTGCTCAATTGTGACTTCCAACTCCTTTATTTTTACAGAGCCATGTATTGCTTCTTCCTTCAGCTCATTAATTGTCCGCTCATATTTCTCCACTTCCCGTTCCCTTTCCTCAACTTTTGTTTACCATATTACTAATTTAGTTTCAAATTCTTTCAACCTGTTGTTTCCCTTTCCAATTTCTCTTTGGCTTTCTCTAACTTCTCTAATCTTTCTTCCAGATATGCATTTCTTATTTTAAGCTCTTCATTTTCCTATTCCTGTTTGTATCTTTTGACTCTTTCTTCTTCTTCCGGCGTTCTCATTATTTTTCAGGATTCTCCTTCATCTAGCTCAGGCGGGAAATCCATCTCCTCTCCTTCTGGATCCACGAGACCTTTACTTACTGATTTCAATGATTTGGGAGTTTTTTGTTGTAGCTTCTCCCACTCAGCATATATTTCATCGATGTACTTTTGTCTTAAACCTCTTTCTTCTCTGGACGATCTGGGTGTGCTGGTGTTTATCAGCTTCTTTTTTATTTTATCTTGCCATCTTAACGTAAACGGGTTATTAGATGATTGTCTGTTTTCTGACTTAAATTCTTTTTTTCGAATTTCACTAGTACTTCTCTTCTAAAGTCCAAAAGATCGAATTCTTTCGCCATAGTTCGTTCGTTTACGCACATGAAATCACTTACTACGCTTAAGGTAAGTTTAAGTTTATAATAATTAAATGGAGAAACCAAAAGGCCACCCCGGTACCGCAGATCCGGGAGCAGACACTCCGAGAGGCCGCAAAAAAAAGTCGGCGGGGGGGGGGCAATGACCTCCGAAGAACCACCCCCGAAATGCTCGCGGATTCTGGACCGCAAACACCTCGGGAAGGGGCAGCGACCCCCCGGGTGAGGTCAACGACCTCCCAAAATATCAGACCCCCATCTCATACGGCACAGGAGATACGAATCCTAGCCCTCCATAGTCTTGTAGTACGTATCCACACAAGAACTTAGAAGTACCACGGCAATGACGGCGTCAGGGCTCAGACAAGATCTCGCCTAACAATAGTCACCTTCGATTCACCTTCAGTTTAATTCACCGGAAATCCTCGGGCAAGAACGCTTGGATGATGTGGCCTTCTTGATGACAACGTATTCTCGGTTATTATAGTCAGATAAGGTTAACATGCAAACGTTCGATGGTCAATATCTCGCCTTCAAAAAATAGAACATGTTTAAAAGTTTCACAAAATGTTCCTTTGATAATTAGAGATATAATAGAGTACTTACAACTTAGGTCCACTGCGTTTCTCCCTCCGAAAAAACACACTTTTACGGAGTGATTTTCACACGCGTCTGCTCATTAGCAAACCAATAACTCAAGTCTAACTCAATCGAAATTCTTTCTGTAGCTCCGTTGTTTCGCCAACAATCTTTACATACGATAACAGTGAACAACATGACGTTAAAAGTAGCGCGGACTTGTATAGAAGTACGTAATTTTGTATTAAGAATACACTTTCAAATCTTCTATCGATTATTACTTATTAGTAGTATTAACATTGGAAGAATGTTTGTTCGGCCAAACAAGCATGCGTAACACAGAGTTTAATGAATATAAGAAGTTGCAGTGTTATTTACAAGTTCTCATGTACAATTGATTCCATAACCTCCAATATCTATTAGCATTTAACTTCAATGAGTTATGTTTAAACTTGTTGAAGTAAGAATAAGCAAAGAAAGTTAGTTTATTACAAAAGCAAGATATTTTGCTAAATGTAACACAACTACACGAAATAAACTTCCATACACATGCAAAATACTATAGTAATAATAGCATACCTTCCAATACTTACCTTAAAGAGATCTTCGTTGGTTTTATACAGAATTGAGTTTAGATGTATACGATTTCAAAGAATTGTTGCTGGGTGATTTACAACGTGTTCGTAACAATAGCGTACCAGCAAAAATATATTGTTTTCAAAGCAATTATATAACACAATTCATACAATAAAGAATTGTGAAACTGTTTCAAAACGAACTCCACATGACTTCGAACCTAGGAAATATTGAATAATCTTTTAACTGTTAACCTACAGAGAATAGTAATGGTAATACCATAAGTAGGCTTACGTGCTGCGAAATTGATGTTCTAAAGACTTAGTCGCTGTATAATTAGTATTGCAATATCTCTAGAGTTCATTCTTATAATTCCTGTCCCATTGTAATAACAACATCGCGTTTAGTTAGGAAATCCAGATATACAATTCTGTTTAGTTAAGACAAATTCAAATGTAGCATGTTCGCAATAAACACATTGCTTGAAACGGTAGTTTATGTCGAGAAATTTGTTATTTCTAAACTCAGTTCAATTACACAACCGGTACAAACCGAAATTATTTCTGTAGCTCTCTTGTTTCGCTCACAATCTTTGCATATGATAACAATGAACAATTGACGTGAGAATACGTGCGGAATTGTATAAATGTACTTAATTTGGAATTACGAATGCACTGTTCAATTTTCTATTATTACTTGTTTAGCTGTATTATCATTAAAAATTTTTTGTTCGTCCCAACATACATGCGTAATGGAGAGCTGAAAGTATATAAGAAGTTGCAATGTTTTTAGAAGTTCTATTGTACAATAGAATGCAAATGTACCAATATTCAACTTGCATTTATCTTCATGGAATCATGTTTCAACTTGTTGAAATAGAATAAGCTAATAGCCCAGTAAATAGAGCTTTGATGTCGTAACAAATTAGGGGAAAGCTGAATTTTGGCAGGTGTGTAGGACATATGGTAAGGATCACAAAACAGGAAAGTCCCGACCTCTCTCCCGCTTGCTTTCCGCCCCACCCCACCTCAAACATTGCAATGACAGTACTTCATTCAAACGCTTGCAGCGTCCAAACCAATAAGGTTATTGACTTGATTCTTTTTTTTTGTTTTCTTCCTTAGACAATTGTCTAAAAATAATGTTCAGTGTATATTTTATGTTTATCATATATTTTTGTCACAAACGTAAAAAAAGTAACAAAATAGACATAAATTTATAATGAAAGGAAATATAAATTATTGCTAACTTTTTATCTTTATGTTATTTGTAAAATTTCTTCGAATTAACTTACAGATAACTGAAAAACCTTTAAAATGATGTATAACAGTATATACTTTTAATGAATAATAAGCCGAAAAGTCAACAATTGTAAGCACTGACAACGGCGAAATGGTTAGAGTGTGGCTGGCGGGCGGGAATTGTTGGCGGTCACTCAGTATTACCCATGTTTCAACGTGTTTGTGTATGTTTGCGTCTGAGAAGGGAATATTATACCCGTCAGTATGCAGTTGGTCGGCGATTCGTATTAACGGTCATCGTGTCTAGAGCGTATTTACAGTTGTTGTGTCGATCTTGTGAATGAATGAATAGGTGGCAAGTGAAAATGATGAAGTTAGTATCTGATCGTGATGTAAGTATCTGATCGTGATGTAAGTATTGACGGATTGTATTACTAAAGATTTTAATTTCAGTATATTTAATAATAACTGAATTTATTAGAATATGTATTTTTTGTAAAAAAGAACTTGAAGATAGTGAAGTGACTGTAACTAAAGGATTACAAACTATCATAAGAACCAGTATTGAAAGGAAGGATAGTATCCATCTAGCATTAAGTAATGTAAATATTATAAAAGTTCATAATGAATGCAGGAAACAGTATACTAGGCCCAGCAATATTAAATCCGCTATACAGTCTCTACAACAGGCTACTACGTCACAGCATTGTTTAAGGGAATTAGAAAATAAATTTAATTTTATGTGTGATTGTGTGTTTTGTGGGGAAAAAGTTGATTATGACCCGAAATACCCGCTAAAATATCGTAGGCAAGTACATCACGTAATGACCTTAGAATTCAAACAAACCATACTTAGGGCTTGTGATAATAGGGACGATGAATGGAATGGTAAAGTTAAGGCTAGACTGTTAGATGTTATTGATTTAGTCGCCGCTGAAGCGCGCTATCATGGTGATTGTTATAAAGAGTTTTGTAAAGTTAAGGGAAGTGGAAAAAATGTAGGGCGACCACAATCAGCTGATTCTTTAGAACAATTCCATTTACTGTATAATTATCTTGAAAACAACAATGAATGCCAGTTTTCAATAAAAGAGCTGCGAGACATTGTAATTGACATTAATTACACAGATCATTATCTAAAATCTAAATTGTGCGATTATTTTCAAGATCTGTTGGTAGTGCACAATGTATAGGGAAGAAACAGTGTTTTATGTATGTCACATACTAGTCATATCGTTCTTGACTTATGGTATAAAATAGAGAAAAAACTGACGAAGAAGAACGTAAAAGGATAGTACGAACAGCCGCACAAATTGTCAGGGAAGACATCCATAAAATGAAGTATAATTGTGAACAAAATCCAAATGAAGAGGATATTAGATCTGGTTCCGATCATTTAATTCCGGAAACCTTGAAAATATTCACTTCTACAGTATCGAAAAAAAGATCTGAAAACGAGAGCCCTGACATTCCTAGAAAACGTGCTGTTATCAACTATCCAGTAATTTCTGCTGTAAGGCCCAAGTCATTCTTGTCTCCAATACAGACTTGTTTGTCTCTGTATTTGAATAGGCTTTACGGATCGAAACACCTGATCGAACTACTGTCTGCATTAGGAGTTTGTTCCTCATATTACGAAAATGATAGATACTTAAGATCCTTAATTAGTGCGGGTCCCCCAGTTATACAATGTGACGCCTTTACGCAGTTTGTATTTGATAATGCTGATGTGAACGTGAGGACTTTGAATGGTTTTAATACATTCCACGCTATGGGAGGAATAGCATGTATAACTCCATCTGCAAATATCTCTGTAACAACCGAAGTGCGTAGGTTAGTAGACGGATCGTTCCATGTTTCAGGGGGAATACGGAAACTTTCATATGTAAAACGGAAACAGAGTGGGTTAAAAAATATTATAATAGATGATTTGACTGATATAATAGCCTTAAGAAAAACCAGTTTAAACACATCTTCTATCATCCATCCATTAAATCTCTTATGGATTAGTGGAGTTAATTCCCAACCAGGTTGGAACGGCTTTATGCAAGTATCAACAAGCAACGAAGCAAGTTTCGAAACGACTTATGTTATGGCAATTCCATTTATTGACATTGACCCAAACAATCCATCATCCGTGTACACAGCTTTGTGTTTTGCGTCCGCGCAATGTAGAAAAAAATTAATCAAACATGCATTGTAACCTTTGATCAACCCCTTTTTCTAAAGACAATGGAAATGATATCTGGTGCTGAAGACTCATCTGATTTATCAAAAATTATTGTAAGGTTAGGAGGTTTTAATTTACTAATGTCGTACCTAGGATGTATTGGTCGAATCATGGAAGAAAGTGGAATAGAGTCACTAAGGGAGACTGTCTATGGAAAGTCTACAGTATAACATATGCTGAGTGGTCATGCTTTTGCTAGAGCGGTTAGGGCATATATCTTAACAGGTGCTGCTATCGTTGAGAAAGTGACGGAAGAAATACACGATGAAATATTTTCTCATGATATACAGGAAATATATGACAAACTTACAAACAATGAAATATCTCAGGCAACTGCGAGTGCGGAGGAAGCGGTTCAATTGTCTATCATAAAATTGACAAGCCACGTTAACAGCATGAAGTCTGTGAGCAGAACATCAAAATTGTGGCTCAATTTACTAGAACTAATTGACTTAAAGTTTATTTTAGCAGAAAGAACGGGAAACTGGGATTTACATTTACAGACAACCGTAGATAGGCTTCCCTTTTTTCATGCGGCAGGTCATCTCCCTTATGCTAAGTCTGCCTATTTGTATGCCCAACAAATGCGTAACTTGAAATGTAAACTTTCTAAAAACGAGTACGAGCTATTTACGAAAAAAGGGTTTTTTACTGTTAGAAGGAGTGACAAGTTTTGGTCTGGAGTTTGGACTGACATGTGTATTGAGCAATCATTAATGAAGTCTATGAAATCAACAGGAGGTCTTACCCACGGAAGAGGGATTACTGAGAGTACTTTGAGTAAGTGGGTGCTGGGAACTCCAGCATTTTTTGTAATCAGTGAGGCCTTTCGAAAGTTCATTGGACTGGATTATCATACGTATAAGCAACATGTGGAATTGAGGGAAAGCCGTCAAGCTAGAGACAAACGTGACTTGTCTAAATTTAGGGATTGGATAAGCCAGCACAGTCCTTTTGCTTGTAACACACAAGAAGTATTGAGCCTGTCTACGGGTTTGGTGTCCGATTCTACTGTTAACTGTGACAGAGCATATGAAGTCGGAATGGCAGCAATGGAAAAGATGGCAGGGAAATCTTTTGATGATATCAAGCTTCACAGAAAAGACATGGTTAAGACACAGGCAAATTATAAGGCTATCAAAGTAAGGTCTCAAGACGTTGTCATTAATACACAGCAAATATTTAACAAGATTATATGCATTTGTGACAGCCCTATGAAACTTAAATCATATTTCAAGTTTGAATTGGCATCACACCCACCATCATTGTTTGAGGAGAATTCCTTACGGAAAGGCACGAAAGCATCATTAATGAAAGCATTTGAAGCTGGAATTGTTGAAAAAAGATTCGAAACCAATGACACTGCTTTTGTGATAGATGGCGGATATCTATTACATGCAGTTGTTTGGAAAAAAACCAGTACTTTCAAGGAAATAGTAGCAAATTATATAAGTTGTATAATCCGAAGATATGGAAAGAACGTGACAGTAGTATTCGACGGGTATCCCACCTCACCAACCACGAAACAACAAGAGCAACTTAGGAGAGCATCTAAAATTTCGTCACATACAATTGTATTTGATGAAAATAATGTTTGCACAACACCGCAAGCGGCGTTTTTGGCAAATTCACAAAATAAAAAAGGTTGATCGAGGCTTTCAAAACAATGTGTATTGACGCTGATATAAATGCTGTCTCGGCAGAAGAAGACGCTGATACTATCATTATCGAGCAAGCAATAAAATATTTACAGAATAATGATATAACTGTTGTAGTAGGTACTGATACTGATCTGTTGGTACTGCTTGTGGCACTAGCTCCTGAGACTGACGGGAAACTATTTTTCTGGAAACCTTTGCCTTTAGAATCAGTGGGTACAGTTTATTCTGTTGATTTGCTTGTTCAAAAGTACTCTGATCAGCGGACTCATCTCTTATTTGCCCATTCTATCACAGGATGTGACACGACTTCTGCATTTTACGGGATAGGAAAAATGAAGGCAGTCAATCTAATAAGAGCATCATCCGGCGCGAGGTCCCAAGCTGAGTGGTTTATTAAACCCAATATGTCAAAAGAAGTTCTTTCAGAAAACGGAAAACGTTTCATTATGAGCATGTACAATTTATCACAATATAACAATCTTGATGAAGCAAGGTACTTTAAATTCCAGAGGTTAAATGCAAAATTATCATTGAAATCTAATTTTGACTTCGCCAAGTTTCCACCAACCTCAAAGGCTGCAAAACAACATGTATTGAGGGTCTACTATCAAATTCAAACATGGTTAGGTAACAAACTCCCAGTGGAAGAGTGGGGTTGGGAATATCAAGAAACCAACAAGTTGAGGCCAGTACCAATGACAAATCCTCCTGCACCAGATGAGCTACTTTTATTAATTTCTTGTAACTGCAAGACGCCATGTGTTAATGCATGCAGTTGTCGAAGAGTTGGGTTTGATTGCACATCAATGTGTGGGACTTGCAATGGAGTATATTGTACCAATATTTCTACAGACGATCCAGAGGTGCCTGAAGATGACTGTGTTATGTGTATTATGCAGTTAAGTGAGTTATTAATAGTGCTTTTATGGGAAATTATTATTCGTTCATATTGTACATTATCAGTTTAACTTTTAATATTTGAAGTGAGTTTGTAGTTATTAACGTCACCATCAACCAAATAAGTTTCAAATGTAAACTGACTTTCATGAAGCCTCTTCCCTACTGTTGCCGTCACATGCATCATGGCGTGCCTAGTTTATCAGCCATCTACGGAGCAGCATTTATTAAAGGTGAGCCTTATTGCATATCAGTTTAAAGGTTTTTATATCTGCAAGTTGATTCGAAGAAATTTTGCAAATAACATAAAGATAAAAAGTTAGCAATAATTTATATTTCCTTTCATTATAAATTTATGTCTATTTTGTTACTTTTTTTACGTTTGTGACAAAAATATACGACAAACATAAAATATGCACTGAACATTATTTTAGATAATTGTCTAAGAAAGAAAACAAAAAAAGAATCAAGTCAATAACCTTATTGGTTTGGACGCTGCAAGCGTTTGAATGAAGTACTGTCATTGCAATGTTTGAGGTGGAGTGGGGGAGAAAGCAAGCAGGGGAGAGGTCGGGACTTTGTTGTTTTGTGATCCCTACCATATGTCCTACACAAATGCCAAAATTCAGCTTTCCCCTAATTTGTTACGACATTCGCACTTTTTTTGTGTTTATTGACTGGGCTATAAGTAAGTTCAAACTTAATAGAATTACAACATATTTTGCTAATTGTACCATAATTATACGAAATAAACTTATATACAAGTAAAATGCTCTAGTAATAGCAGTTTCCTTCCTTCTACTTAATTAAAGAGATATTCGTTGGTTTCATACATAATCGTGTTTAATTGTAGACGAATTCAAAGAATTGTTGCTGGGTGATTTACAATTTGACCGTAACAATTGCCTAACAAGAAGAGTATTGTTATACAGCAAATACATGACAAAATTTTAACAATAAAGTACTTGTGAAACTGTGTTTAAGACGAGCTCAACAAGACTACGAGTCGGGGAAAAGTTGCCTAATGTTGGAACTGCTAACCTACACTGGATAATTATGGTAATAATCTATGTGGTTTTAGTATTTCAAAATTGATGTTCTTTAGATTTAGTCGCTTTAAAATTAGCATCGTCCTTTATAGTTCATTCTTGTCCCGTTGTTGTAACGACATCGAGTTTCGTTAGGAAAAGTAAATAAACAATTCTGTTTAGTTAATACTAATTCAAATGAAACATGTTCGCTATTAACACATTACATGAAACAGTAGCTCATGTTGAGAGAGTTATTATTTTTAAACTCAGTTTCATTACACAATCGCTACAAATCGAAATTATTTCTGTAGTTCTGTTGTTTCGCTAATGATCTTTACATACGATAACAGTGAACAATATGATGTTAAAAGTAGCGCGGACTTGTATAACAGTACGTAATTTTGAATTAAGAACACACTTTTAAATTTTCTATAGATTATTACTTCATTAGTACTGTTAACATTGGAAGAATCTTTGTTCAGCCAAACAAGCATGCGTAACAGAGAGTTTAACTAATACAAAAAGTTGCAGTGTTAATTACAAGTTCTAATGTACCATTGATTGCATAAATATCTACTAGCATTTATCTTCAATGAGTTATGTTTCAACTTGTTGAAGTAAGAATAAGTAAAGAAAGTTAGAGTTTATTACAAACGCAGGCTATTTTGCTAAATGTAACACAATTACACGAAATACACTTCCATACACATGCAATATACTACAGTAATAATAGTATGCTTTCCTCTACTTATCTTAAAGAGATCAACGTTGGTTTTATACACAATCGAGTTTAGTTGTAGACAAATTCAAAGAATTGTTGCTGAGTGATTTACAACTTGTGCGTAACAATAGGGTACGAGGAAAACATTTTGTTGTTAAAGCAATTATATAACACAATTCATACAATAAAGAATTGTGAAACTGTTTGAAAGCAATCTCCACATGACTTCGAACCTCGGAAATGTTGCCTAACCTTTTAACTGTTAACGTACACAGAATAAAAATGATAGAAACGAGCTCAACAAGACTTCAAGTCGGGGAAACTTGCCTAAACTTGTAACTGCTAACCTACATAGGATAATTGGTGTAATAGTCTATTTAAGTTTTAGTGATTCAAAATTGATGTTCTAAAGTGTTATTCTCTGTTAAATTAGCATTGCAATTTGTCTATATTTAATTAATATATTTCCGGTCTCGTTGTAGAAACGACATCAAGTTTCGTTAGGAAAAACCATATATACCATTCTGTTTATTTAAGACTAATTCAAATGAAACATGTTTTATATTTAGATAGACTTCCGGTTGAGAATGCGGACAAGGGAAGAGTCGTAGTTCCTGGATTTTAGTGGTTTTGGCCGAGCATTATACGTTTTTTTTTATTAAAATTTTACACAGGAAATTGTAGGAAGTGTGAGTGAGGTGTTTTGCAAAATTGGTCCAGTGTTAATAGTCAAACATTAGTTTTCTTTGCATGTAAGCAAACCGTGCAGATATTCCTCGCTTCAACAAAACGGCAATATGGCGCATGGGTTCCACTGAACTGAATTCTTTTTAAAATGTAAAGAATCCCAGAAGCAAATGTGTACTTCAGAATGTTATTTGTTCAGAAATATCATATTCTATACAGTTATTCTACTGATGACTTATAGTGATATTGCTTGAGGTGGTGTGAGTGTTGCCTCATTTTTTTAAAAAAATATTTCGAACGAAAGAGTGAAGTTTTAGAAAATTTGTCCTGTATGGTGAGATTCGAGAAGGTAGCCATTCGCATGCACGTATTTCAAAATATATGTTCTAAAGACTTAGTGTCTGTAAAATTAGCATTGCAAGTCGTCTATAGTTCATTCAAATATTTCCTGTCCCATTGCAGTAACGACATCGAGTTTCCTTAGGAAGACCAGATATACAATTTTGTTTAGTTAAAAAAAATTCAAATAAAACATGTTAACTATTAACACATTGCCCGAAACAGTATCTCATGTTGAGAAAGCTATTATTTGTAAACTCAGTTTCAATACACAATCGATACAAATCGAAATTCTTCCTGTAGCTCTGATGTATTGCTAATATTTTTTACATACGATAACAGTGAACAACATGACGTTAAAATTAATTCGGACTTGTATGAAAGTACGTAATTTTGAATTAAGAATATACCTTTAAATCATCTGTCCATTATTACTTAATTAGTTGTATTAACATTGGAAGAATTTTTGTTCGGCCAAACAAGCATGCGTAACAGAGTTTAAAGGATATGAGAAGTTGCAGTGTTAATTACAAGTTCTAATGTACAATTGATTGCATAACCACCAATATCTACTAACATTTATCTTCAATGAGTTATGTTTCAACTTGTTGAAGTAAGGATAAGCAAAGAAAGTTACAGTTTATTACAAACGCAGGCCATTTTGCAAAACGTAACACAACTACAAGAAGTAAACTTCCATACACATGCAATATACTATAGTAATAATAGTATGCTTTCCTCTACTTACCTTAAAGAGATCAACGTTGGTCTTATACACAATCGTGTTTGTTTAGTTGTAAACGTTTCAAAGTATTGTTTCTTTGTTATTTAAAACTTGATCGTAACAATAGCGTACCAGGAAAAAGATATTGTTGTTAAAGCAATTATATAACACAATTCATATAATAAAGAATTGTGGAACTGTTTCAAAACTAACTTCAGATGACTTCTAACCTAGGAAATCTTGCCTAATCTTATAACTGTTAACCTACACAGAATAATAATGATAATACCCTAAGTAGGCTTTCGCACTGCGAAATTTATGTTCTAAAGACTTAGTCTCTGTAGAATTAGTATTGCAATACGTCTAGAGTTCATTCACATAATTCCTCTCCCGTTGTAGGAACAACATCGTGTTTCGTTCATAAATCAAGATATACAATTCTGTTTAGTTAAGACTAATTAAAATGGAACATGTTCACAATTAAAAAACTGATTAAAACGGTAGTTTATGTCGAGAAAATTGTTATTTCTAAACTCAGTTCAATTACACAATCCGTGCAAATCGAAATTATTTCTCTAGCTCTAATGTTTCGCTAGCAAACTTTACATACGATCACAGTGAACAATGTACGTTAAAAGTGATGCGGACTTCTATAAAAGTAAGTTATTTGAATTAAGAATGCAGTGTTAAATTATCTTTCTATTAGTACTTGTTTATTTTTATTGTCATTGAAAGATTTTTTGTTCGTCCCAACATGTATGCGTAACAGGGAGTATAATGTATATGAGAAGTTGCACTGTTATATACAAGTTCAATTGTACAATACATAGCATAACCACCAACATATACGAGCATTTATCTTCACTGAATTATGTTTCAACTTGTTGAAATAAGGATAAGCAAAGAAAGTTAGAGTTTATTACAAACGCAAACTATTTTGCTAAATGTAACACAGTTTCGTACTGCGAAATGTATGTTGTAAAGACTTAGTCTCTGTAGAATTAGTATTGCAATACGTCTAGAGTTCATTCGTATAATTCCTGTCGCGTTGTAGCAACAACATCGAGTTTCGTTAGGAAATCCGGATATACAATACTGTTTAGCTAAGACTAATTCAAATCAAAACCTATTCGCAATTAACACATTGCTTGTAACGGTATTTTATGTTGAGAAAACTCAGTTCAATTACACAACTGGTACAAATCGAAATTCTTTCTGCAGGTCTCTTGTGTCACTAACAATCTTTACATACGATAACAGTGAACAACTGACGTTAAAAGTAGTGCGGACGTGTATAAAAGTACTTAATTTTGAATTAAGAATGCACTGTTAAATTTTCTGTCTATTATTACTTGTTTATTTATTTATTTATATTTGCATCATATAACAGCTAAAGGCCGCATTAGATACAGTCCAAATACATAAAGATACAGTAACAACATGTAACATTAATCTAAAAATAATATTATATTTAAAAAAACAATAGTGAAATTTATTTTACATTGGATAGGTTAGTTTTTATCTCTATCAACGAATAACATTCACCAGATATAAGTATTTTTTTTTTTACTTTCGTAGACCTTTAATATGATTTGGTAACATATTGTAAAATTTTTCACGCTGTTACTTATATAAGTCTTTATATTTAGTCAACCTAACTTTTGGGAGTATTATATCATCCCTATTTCTAGTGCTGTAAGCATGAACGTCTGTGCCAGTCAGAAATTTTGTCTTCTTTTGTATCTTAAATACAAGCTTCCAACAGGGTGAAGAACCCCAAAATATTACACCGTAGTGTATATGGCTATGAAACAATGCATGGTAAACCACACACAAATATTTTAATGAAATACTTCCACGTAGGTTACGTAATAGATATAAGCTTTTAGATAATTTGTTAATAAGCTGGTCAATGTGAACCGACCCTATCAAAGTAACTTCAATATACATGGCTAGCCACTTCACATGTTTAGAATAATTTAGATCTATAATATCTTTCTTTAAGGATAACAAAATGTTATCTGCATTATCAATATTAATTTTCAATTCATTTACATGAAACAAATTTATCATTTGATTTAATTCAATTTGGCTATGTTTTCTGAAGTTTTCAAGATTAACATGTCCCACTATAAGTGTAGTATCATCCGGATATAGAACAGGCTTTACATACAACATATTTGGAAGGTCATTCATCTATGACACAAACAACAGTTGACTCATAATAGATTCCTGAGGAACCCCTCTATTCATAACTCTGAAAACGGATAATATACCGTTTACCCTAACAGCCTACATACGATCCATCAAATACGATTGTATTAATTTTAAACTCAAGTCAGTCAACCCAAAATATTTCAGTTTCTCTATTAAAATACAAGGTGAGACCGAGTCAAATGCCTTACTAAAGTCTAATAAGGTTACCGAAGTTTAGTTGTATTACTTAGATAAGAAGAAGGATGATCGCATAGTGGATGTACGAGGATAAAAGGCTCCGTATTCTTTGCAAGTTTCAATAGTTTTTACTTTATATTAGTAGAACAAATTGGTGTACAACATTTCAGGAATGTCTGGAGCAGCAAGGTAACTAAACAATTTGACAGGAAAGTGATAATTAACGAGTAATATCAATTTTTACTAATGTAAACAAACTTTCGAAGATTTTGTCAGCTGAACCCAATTATGGTTATTTTTATGTGTTCTAGCCTACTGAATGCATTATAATTAACATATAGTGAATTGAAAGGTGGCGCGAAGTGACTGTGATGGTTTAGCAGTGATACTATAAAGTATAGGTGCTGTTTTAAGCCTTTTTTTAAATTGGTGTAGTTAAGGGCTGCAATTTGCATTTCTAATGTCACGTCCATGAATCGATATATCGAATCCCAACGGAAGTGATTGTTGTGTGATCTATTCACTCAGTTATCTTCGATTTACCATCAAGCAACCAGTAATGTATTCGTGGTCGTCTTTAGACTAGTAAATGTATATGTGCTTCAATTTAATAGTTTCATTTCATTTCATTTATTATCCCATAAAATCAGTATATCCACTATTAGGTACGTCACATACAATTATATATTACATGTATAGAAATAATTAACAGGATACCAGAATATTTAAATACAATAAAATCATACAAATATGTTAATAATCAACAAGTTAACATGAAGTACAAACAATTCTTAAATCATATAAGGATTGTGCAACATGGGTAAAAGGGTCCATTTCCATTAATGTCCATAAAAAGAGTCCATTAAAAATTCCAACAGACACCAACTACCAAATTAACACACTTAGCCACCATGGATCCCATTCAATGATTCCTCTTTCAATGTCTACAAGAGAGTAAACTTCAATTTTAATCAACAATTCCTTTAAGAGTGCTTTAAAATTAGGAGGAGGTGCCATCTTCATTTCCATTGATAGCATATTATAAAACTTTATACCAACTGCGGTATATGCATGATTTGAAATAGCCAACCTTAAGTGTGGTTTAACAATCAGCTTGTTATACCTAGTATCATAATTATGGATATCAGTACCAGTTGTAAATTTGTTTAAATTTGTTCTGATGTACATAACAGCCAAGTATATAGATATAATAACTAGGTACGGTAAGAACTTTTAATATCTTAAAATGGCCTTTACATGACGATCTAGGGATAAACCCAGTATAGCACGAATATTCCTTTTTTGCCACCTAAAATTTCCTGCAAACGAGAGGTACCGCCCCATAAAAGAATACCATAACTAATATGTGAATGAAAAAATGCATAATAAGATAAACACAAATATTTAATAGAGAGGCAATTCCTAAGTCTCCTTAACAAGTATAGATTCTTAGCTAAGCTAGTACTTAAATAATCAATATGAGTATTCCATGACATGTCATGATCTAAATGCACTCCTAAAAGTTTAACCGACTTACATAGTAGTAGTCTCCGTTTAAGCGTAAATATAATTTTAGTGGTTTTGTCTTGGTTTAAGATTACTTCATTCTTCACCAACCAAGTCTCTGCCTTCTCCACATTCGTATCCATTGATAAGAGTAAAGAATGCATATCAATATCATTAATTAAAATGGTAATGTCATCATCATACATGATGGAAGGAACACCAAGACAAAGCGGAAAGTCGTTAATATAAATTATAAACAAAAACGGACCCAAAATGGATCCCTGAGGAACTCCCCTGTTTATAATAAGTGGATCAGAGAGCATATCATTTACTTTAACCCTATGTTTCCTGGCCATTAAATATGTTTTAAGCAAATTCAAATCTCTATAACTAATACCATATTGTTTAAGCTTAGTTAAAAGAATGGTATGAGAGATGGTATAAAAAGTTTTAGTTAAATCCAATAATATTGCTGCAGTAAATTTACGCTGCTCCATATTAGTGAGGATCTCATTCACAACATATTGTAATGCATCCATAGTACCATAACCAGATATAAAGCCAAATTGAGCATTATTTAATATATTTTCAAAAAAAGGTCTCCACTGTATTAATAAAACACATTCAAAAATCTTCGAAAAACCCGATACAAGGGCTATTGGGCGATAATTATTCGGATCCCTTCTACAGCCCTTTTTTATAGATTGGTACTATAATAGAGTCTTTCAAAATAGAACGATAATAACCTGAGTATAAAATCAAGTTATAGAGGTCAGTTAACGGAACGACCACTAAATCAATAATATGTTTGATAATAAAAGATGACAGACCAAAAGCGTCCTCCGATTTGGAGTTTTAAAGTCTCTTTACAGCTAGTATAACATCATTAGGTGTAAATGGCATCAATTCAGAATTGGGTGACATATCTGAATTAAAAGGAAGATGCTCAAATTCTTTTTGGTTTGAGACATTGTAATTATTTTTCGTTACAGAAGGAATATTATTAAAAAAGAAATTGTTGAATGTATTAGGATTGATTGAAGTAATTTGTGTTTTCTGAGATGGTATAGTTGACTTAATAAGTGACCAAGCAGTATAGTTCTTATTTTTTGCCATACAAATCCTATAATCATTATGTCTAATTTTACCTTTCAAAACTTCCCTTCTGTATCTTCTTTTTAAAGTATTAAGTGAGGATAATGCACCAACAGGATTATATTAACCTGTATCATCCAGTAAGCTATTTGCCTTCTCAAACGAGATAGGTTATCATTAAACCAAGGATGACGCTTGTTACTGTTCATTTTATCTTTCTTTTTTACCTCCTGAAGAGGACTACATACTTGTAAACCATATTCAGTTAAGCCAATGAAATGTGACCAGGCGTTATCAATGTTAGAATAATTTGTCATATAAGTGATATTGAGTCCAGATACATAATTTCTTAATTTTTAAATATTATTCATGTGAGTGTTACGAATTTTAAAAGCACCTGATTTATTATTGTCTCCATTTGCAGTATTAGAAGCAATTGGCTTTGTAGATATGTTAGATTTCAGAGTAAAAATTGACCAGATACCTAGATGATCAGAAACACATGGTAAAAAGGTACCACAAAAAAGTCTCGATAAATAAAGAGAAGAGATTAAATTATCTAGGCAAGCATTCAATCTAGTGTTCGAAACATTCCTAAATTACTAATTAAAAGACTCCAAAGCATTACAGAATTTGTTAACTCTATAAGAATTTGTATTTAAAATATCAATATTTATGTCACCCAATAATAAAAATTCAAAGCCCGAGTAAGCATTTATCATATTAAAAATGACTTCGCATTTGTCAATGATAATATCTATCTTAGTATTGGGAACACAGTAAAGAGAGAATAATATAACTTTTAAATCAGGGAACATAAACCCAGCAATCTCAAACACCCTAGATTCCTGTACATTAGAAAGGTTAATCGTCTCATACTGCAGCTCTAAATCGGACCTTAAAAAAATGAACACTCCACCATAACTAGATTCAGGCCTACAATAATAACTGATCAAAATATAATTAAGACGAATATAAAATTGTAATTCCTCTTGATGCAACCATAATTCATTAAGACATAACACATGAAAGGCATATCCCTTAAGAGAATATCAATCGCATCGAATTTATTTCGAAGCAACTGAACATTGAGATGAGTTAACGACAAAGAATTGGTAAAAACACCAGATTTGCTTGATATATTTCCATAAGTAGTTAAAAAAAAGTCTTAAGAATGTCTATACATGGGGAATGTTGTTCTGGTAGATTCTAGTAAATGCTAGTAAATGGTAGTTATGCTAGTAAATATATTTGCTGTGACTTTGTATTTAGGGTAGGGAGAACGTGCGAAGTGAGTGTTTTAAATATTATAATCTCATTCTGGTTGATTATGCGTGGAATTTGAGTGAAATTTGTGAGTAATTGTCGTGTGTTACGAGGTAAATAACAAGAATTTACAAAATTATGACCTGATTTTGGGGTTTTTGAAGATTTTCTTGTCAAAAGCATAGACAAGATTTTCTTGTCTATGCTTTTACGGGAGATTTACTCACAACTAACTTTAAATTTTAACCATTTTTATAGAAACAGTCCAGGTGCTTGAAGAAAGTTCCACCTAAAAAGCACGTGTTTTGCCAATAACTTTTTTTACGTTATTATCTCGGCCGCAAATTGAGATATCGAAGTGATTTTTGTTTTATGTGTTTTGCAAATTGTTGGCTTTAATTACTATAAACATTGGTGCAAAAATATGTAGATTGGATATTGGCTTAATAATGACGAGCCTTTTTAATGTAAAAAGTTTCCTGGGGATGGTGAGAGACCCATAAAATGTGAATGACATGCAAGGAGAAAAGCCTTTTTTAATGTGAAGCTGTTTTGTGGGTGAATCCATCAACGTGATATTGGACTGTATGTATTATATTACACCAGGTGAGAAGCTATTGTAGTGTGAAAATACTGCTAAGACTTGTCTAGTTTGTCCCAGGAAATAACCATTGAATGTGAATCATATTGTTTTTCACAGGGAGAAACCACTTATACGCAAATATTACTGAAATTGATTTATCGTATTTATTAATATATGTTCAGTTTGGATCAAAATGAATCACAGTACATCAAATCGAGGAAATAATTTGTTACATTACTGTGATAAATTTGATGGTATTGATTTCAATAGCACAGTAACTACTATAGAGAGACAAAGTAGTCAAATGGATTCGAGGATCTCTATATTTAATAAGTCATTCATACAAGGAGATCAAGTAAATAGTGCGATTATTGAAAAATGAATTAGAATGTTGGATAACAAAAACTGCATTACTCACAAAAGAAAATTAGTATCTGGCTCTATAAGTGAGAAAAATGTTATTAGTGAATATCCAAAAAAATGGAAGTGAATTCAAATACCAACAAAGTAGATAAAAATATACAGGTTGAATTAAACCTGACAACATCATCTCCGAGTATGGAAGATAAATATACTCAAATAAATATCTTAACTTTATACTTAGGTATTGAAACCTTGGAAGATAAGCTTATAAGTATAGTTAACGATAAAATAGTACAACATAGGTTAATGGACGAAAGTGTAAAAAAGTCACAAATTGAGATAAATGTCAACAAAGAGAATAAAGATCCTAACAAGGAAATGGAAGAGATACAGGTCCAAATTGAGCAAATAGCCAAATGCTTAAATGAAATTGAAATGCTTATTAAAAGTAGGGAGAGTAAAATTATTATTCAAAATAAAGAAGGTTCGCATTCAATGGTAATGAATCTAAACGAAAACAGGTTAAATCTATAGAACACATAAATAGAATTGTAAGAGTAGAGATCGATCCTACGTCATTAAACCACGTGCAAGTTAATATAACTGCGGACAGCCATGGTAAAGGATTATCTCAAATACTTAAGAGGTTAGGAGTGTTAAATGTATTGGGATTAATTAAACCAACTGCTGGTGCGTTTGAAATATTAGACATAAATTCATCCTGAAATGAAACCACAAGTAAAATGGAAAATAGGACTGAAAATAAGGTATTATTAGCGGGTGCTAATGATATTTTTCATAACAAAGCGGAAATATTTATAAAACAACTAAAGAGGTAAATGGTATTACATGCCCAGGAAATGATAATATTGTTCAATATTCCCATACGTTATGACCTACCGAAATGGTCGATCACAAATGTTGAAATAAGTAAGGAACAAATTTAAATGTCTGAAGATAATTGATATTGAAAATATAGGAAAAACGTTCCATACAAACCATGGAATGCACCTAAATTATCTGGGGAAAAATATATGTGTGAACGAGTATTGGAAGAAATTAATCTAGTAAATGTTAAAATAAAAGAAATTAAAGAGAGACAACAAAAGATACCCCTAACTTGGATAGATCAGGGAAACTGATAGCGAATTCTGCAGTAAATAGGCTGCAGACACTTGAAACTAATATTATCTCTAACCCTTTAACCAATGCTGAACATTGTATATCACATTGAAAAGGGATAAATTGCATTGTATATGAAAATTGTGGGGTTAGGTCAAAACCCCCAACGGTCAGAAACCCCAAAAGTAAAAACTGTCAGAATCCCCACAAAACCGCCAAAACCCCCAAACACCCAAATGATCAGAACCCCCAACGGTCAGAAACCCAAAAACTAAAAACGGTCAGAACCCCCCACACAAACGGTCAGAATCCCCAAATGCGAAAACGGTCAGAACCCCCACATACATGGTCAGAACCCCCACACACATGGTCAGAACCCCCACACACATGGTCAGAAACCCCACACAACGGTCAGAAACCCCACATAAACGGTCAGAATCCCACAATGCGAAAACGGTCAGAACCCCCACACAAATGGTCAGAATCCCCACACAGATAAACGGTCAAAACTCCCATAAAAACTGTCAGAAAACCCAAACTTGAGGACGGTCAGAAGCCCCACATGACCAGTGAGATCCCAACGCAAACGGTGAGAAACACCACATAAACTGTCAGAGCCCCACACCAAGTGTCAGAGTCCACAAGGGCAGAAACTCGCCAGAAGTGATAGATTAAACTGTCGATCAAAATTTAGAAAATATATTTCAAAATAAAATTAAAATTAAAATGTAATAAATAAAAAGTAAAAATCCATAAAT
>JAGDQP010028131.1:0-24397 GCA_022664845.1 Lepisma saccharinum
TTTTAAACTGTGATACACCGTTTAAAAGGTATTGAAGCGTAGATTAATATCCGCTATTTCTAGTCACTCTACGTAAGGAAGATCATCCTTCGGATATTCTCAAACTACGATATTTATTACCTCACATTGTTCATGTCGAACCTTACCGAGGATCAGCTGCTATCCGATGTTTAAAATGTCAACGCATTGGTCACGTATAAGCCTCATGTTTCAACTTACCAAGATGCGTCAAATGTAGTCTAAATCATCTGACAACTGCTTGCAATAAGAAATCTAGAGATGATCCTGCCCACTATGTTCATTGTGGTAGTTCTCATCCCGCGAATTATCGTGGATGTCTTATTCTTCAAAAGATCATAAGAAAGCGTCAAACCGCATCTTCTACGAACAGTTCTGGTTCTACCAATAAATCTCCTCAGGGAGCCCAACGAACTTATGCAGATACAGCAGCACCATCTACAGATACCAGTCTTGGAGAAACAATCAAGGATTTCTTTAAAGATCTTTCTTCCAGCGATCTACTTTCACAACTTAACCATGATTTTAATAGATTTCGATCCACCAAAAATTTAACAGATAAAATACTAATAATCATTGATATTCTACAGAAATATTTTTCTGCAAGCCAAAACTAAATAAGATCTTCTTCCCCCATACAATTCATGATACTTATAGATCATTATACATCCTGTGCCTATCACCTATCGTGATTCAAATTCCACCAGACTACAGACAGACTGAATATTTCTATAACTATCCAACACTTTGAATTCTACTGTTCTCTTATGTTCCTTCCTTCTCCTCCTTTCTTTCGGCACCTTATGTCATCCCTCCCCCTCCTTTGACTTATTTCCTACATGATGAAACAGGGAAGCGACAGTTGCACCCTGTCCAATCACATACGTAAAGCAGCAAGCCAACGCATCACAACAGATAGAAGGCATGGCCTCACGGTCGAAACTTCATTCAGAAACTTTGTCATGAAAAAGGTTAAGGTTACGATTTCGCAAGTTTCGACCTCCTATGTGGTCAGGAGTTAGTGCTATCATGTGAAATTTCGATTTTGTTTTTCGCACTGCCCTAGGGTGTCACAGGGAGTTCCTACCGACCCAAATTTTTCTTTGTGTCTTAGTATGGCAAAGAGCTTTCAAATGTAAATTCAAGCACCAAATTGGGCTTATATTTCGCTAGATCCGAAACTATTAACTAGCTGTATACATAGAGTGCCGCTAACAGACTCATTTTAAAGAATTAAGAGTCTTTTTGTTAAGTATGGAAGATATAATGTAATGTCTGATTTGTCATCTGTTTTCACATTTCGACATTGTTCACAAGAACTTCTTTTTCTTATTTTGGTGTGTGTAATTGGTTCTCGAAGTTGCAATATTTTATGGACATCCTGTATATTCTTTTCAAACATGTAGTGCTTTAAATATATTTTTTTGTTTTGTTTTTAGTGAGATTTCTTTAGAAGGAAGGAGGTAGTTTACGGCACAATGATTTTAAGTTGAATTATGTCGTTGGGAGAAATGTATCAGTTCTCAAACCCCAGTTACGAGGAAATAACTCCAGTAATAAAGTAATTTACTTTTATTTACAAAACGAAATGGCTACATCTAGGCAAGCAATTACTTTTCTCCCCCCCACCACCACCACCACTCCATCCTCTCACGTAATATTATAGAAGAAAATGAAAAAGGAGTTAATGGTACCACCCACAGCTTGAAATTCACGCTCACATTAACAAATTGTAATATATTTTGACAACTATGTACAGAGATCATGATTCATTTGTTTGCTGGGATTTAACTCGGGTGATACTTTTTCATCTGTGTTTACAAAAAAAAAAAATCCCAAAAATCCAAACGTTACAAAACAAACAGCTTACAACGTTGTTCGTGACCAACAAAACAAGGACATGTTTTGCTTGTGTGTATATATGTGTAAAAATATGACATGGCTCTGAAAAGAACCGATGTTTCCTTTAAAAATATATATGGTGCAGTTTAATGAGCGTTGCCCCTAAATACATTGTAGTGTTGAAACTTCTTTACAGTTCCATTTTTACATAAATGTTGATTGATTTTTCTTGTCAATCACTTGCTTGTCAGTTGTCAGCAATGCGTGAATTACAAATTACATGAGCTGTCTTCTTCGTGACAACAACATTGGTCATGAACAATGGTTTCAACGTATGCACAACAATCCTAATATTTATATATTTACAACATTGGAGTTTGTTTAACTGTCACTACCGAATGAAAGTTGATGGATTTTGAAAAAACACAGTTGTGGAAAAAAAAAGTCCAACATTTTGTTTTACAACTTTTTTTTTATTTCTTTTGTGTGGTGTGAAATGTATGTGACATACATCACATTTATTTGGTCTTCAACTATGTTTGAACAGAACCTCGACGTAACAATATTCTGGGAACAAGATAAAGGTTGTTATATTACAGTCACCGTTGCATGTGGGGTTCGTTGTGAACTTTTGAACAGCAGAATTTGTGTGGTGGTGATGGAAGGAGGACTAAACATGGAAACTCTGAACGGCAGGAAGGTTTAGGAGGAATTGTGCCTCACCAAACGTGTCTGCAATTTGATGAAAAGGGTTTTGGTGAAATATATTTGAAGCATCTGGCAGATTATGGACGAAAGACAACAAATGTGTGACTGTTGGAAAATCAGATTTCAGAAAAGTGGTACGTTACGTGACATTGATCCCTGTAGGGTTGTCTCTTCCAGATTGTATTATATCTATAGATAATTGCGTCTATGAGTTAGTTAAACTCATGTCATTCGTCTGTTTATCTAACGTCACTTTACTTCCATTTCATTCACTCCCATTCCTACAACCTGTAAAATAGATAACCTGTAAAATACTTGGGTTGAAAAGGCGGACATATACGAGGTTTCTCAACGCTTAAATCAACCTGTATCCTACTAGGGTTGAAAAGGCGGATATATTCCGAGTTTCTGTATGTTTAGATCAAACTGTAAGTTAGTAGGGTTTGAAATGTGGCCATATATCACGTTTTTTTAACGTTTAAATAAACCTTTATGTTATTAAATAAACTCACAACATTTATAGTCATCAATATAGACAAATGGTTCCACATTGGCGGAACCTAAGCCATATAAGATCCGCCTGATGATATTTCTGCTAACCCGTTATCAGAGCAATGAGAAATGAGTACAAATATCCAACACGATGTTGAATAAATCGACAGTTATTTTCTTCCACCTAAATTCTCCGATTTTTAAAGGAAGGTATTGTTAGTTAATGTGTCTAAGAGGCGCGGTGTGAGCCTTTATAATCCAAGGTCCGCTAGATGGTAATGTAATCGCTTCACAATATATCGACGATACTACATAGCCCTCCTTAAGAGTTAGGTTTTTCTCCTTGATATTTAAAAAGAATTACCGATGTTTTAGTGGTGGCTAATCCTTAACACCATAACCTTAAATAAAAATATAATTAATGTTACTGTCCTTTTGAACTCGTAAATTAAGAAGAGCTGATACGGATATACTTACTGCTCCAATTACAGGACAAGCTACAATTCGATAGTATATCTGGAAGGGTTGATTTTCATTCTTATCCGTAAAAAAGAAAGTTTACTTCTGTTAAACGCGTATAAATATTGTAGTGATTTGGGTATGTAATGAATAACGCCAGCATTGTTAAGTTTTTATAAGCCCGTATTAGATTTATACACATACTAAAATAGTTTAATTATTTAATATATGTTTAATTCTTTTATTTTCACCTATATTTTACATGGCTTCGAAAGACAAAATTACATGAAGACTTTTTACTTAATTTAAAATAATTTATAGGATATAATTTTAGAATTGCCCC
The DNA here is from genome assembly GCA_022664845.1 of Lepisma saccharinum. NCBI lineage: Eukaryota > Metazoa > Arthropoda > Insecta > Zygentoma > Lepismatidae > Lepisma > Lepisma saccharinum. The sequence goes on from JAGDQP010028131.1 coordinate 3,863, forward strand.
TGTGTCATTTCCAAGTCTTTATTCTGTCAGGGCCCTGAAATTTTACGTGTATAAAGTTACACTAAACCCTACAAAAACATTTTTCAGTTTTAATCACGTACTCTTACACTTCACTTTTAAGACCATCACTAGGTTTTCTACGGTGAATTTCTTTTCTGTTGTATTTTAAGACGTTTTTATAGGAAGAAAATGTTCTGTCTGCACAGCATGAAGTCGTGAGTGCTAATTTCAATGAAGCCACTGTTGCCGGTCCCCTTGGTAAATCCTTTATAATTTGTACCCCTGGAGAACTACAGGTACGTTTTTCATCGTTGCGAACCCTGAGCTTTGCTGCAGAATATTAGTAAGCTTTAATGGACAGACTGTACCCACTAGACCTTTGTATTTCTTTCTTTGAAATCATGTCAATTGCTTCTATTTCATCTTTTAGTGATAAAGATAAGGACTTCAGGTGCTGAATAGTTGCAGAAAGATAACTAACATTGGCCTTAATAAAGGCAAATCAAGTGGTGTTCTTATTTTAAAGAGCATTTGTAGCCTTTTTTATGCTGCGTTCGTCGTTAACGTTAAACGTGTCTACAATAGTCCTGATGTTTTCAAAATGATCGAGATATTAAATGGCTGGTACCAGCGGATGATAGTTGGTTCTGACGTGTTTCGTAGTAGTATTTCCTTGAAAAGTTGTGTCCCAACAGTCTCTCTCCATCCGGCTTTCCAACCAAGATGGAATTAGAGCCTTCGTTTTTTTCTCATCTGAGCTACATAGTCTGCACATCTTACAAGTAAAGTACCCGAAGTGAGGACTCGAATTGCTCATCAAGTGATACCTTAAATTGAAGCTTGTGACGAGTATAGTACACCTGTGAAATCCTAGCTGCAGAGCTCCAGAAATAAAAAGGTTATGGCGGGTCAAAGTTCAAAGAGAAAGCGAATTGTATTAAAACAAGTCACAACGAAAGGCAGAACAAAAGTCAGAAGGACATGGTTTTGAATTGAAATGCGATTCATTTGAAGGAAAGAGGCACGTACAAAGTACTACACAGTGATACAATCAATATGTAAGTCGTCAATGAAGGCGTGTGATAAGCAGATACTTTGCTCACAATGAGCACACTTGACAAAAGAGATGTTCTCACATGAGGTCTTGTAACACTCGTCACGTATATTAGAATCAAAACAATAATCCAAAGGAGAAATCCAGAGCTCGGGCTCCTCATCCAAGTAGCCGCTTTTGTAAAACGCAAACCTGATCATGTTGCGAAATCGTGAGGCGCTGAATTGGAAGACAGTGAAGGACTGCATTCGTAAAATGTTATCCCGATGCCAGAGATTAATTTCCGAGGAAGCGATAACTGTGTCAGTAATGAACCTGATAAATGATTTATATGGACGGAAGAAGTAAACATCAAGTAGTTGGATGAAACCAGTGCAACCACCAGGAATTAAACGTTTGAACAGTGTTATATGATTAGGGCATAATTCATTTGATACGTTATCATCCTTATTTGCACTCCATGAATCCAGCAAAAGCAAGACTTTATCACGATCGGCAGGCAGGCTATCCCAGAATATGGCATAAAACTCTTTTAAATCACCTTTGTGGACATCACAAGCAGCTAAATTCGCTTTCTATTTGAACTTTGACCCCGCCATAGCGTTGTTACTACTGGAGCTCTGCAGCTAGGATTTCACAGGTGTACTCGTCACTAGCTTCAATTTAAGGTATCACTTGATGAGCAACTCGAGTCCTCACTTCGGGTACTTTACTTGTCAGTAGTCACGATTTCATTATTCTTACAACATCGGGTGAGTCGTAGAGTCCGTGAAGTTCTACATTATTCAGTCTCCTCCATTCTCCAGTCATCTCGTCCTGTTTCGGCCCATATATCTTCCTCAAAACCTTATTTTCAAACACTCGTAAATTTATGTTCATCAGCTAGGGTCGTACTCCAACTTTCGCAACCGTAAAGTATTACCGCCAGAATAACCGTTCTGTATATTTTCAGTTTCAACTTCCTTGATATTAATCGCGAGGTTAGGAGTTTCTGGACTGAATAGAAACATGCGTTGCCCGATACAAATGACTTTTTGTTCCATCCATTAACCCGTTTTTTCTTGTTACGTATGCTCCCAAGTACTTAAATTTGTTAACTTTTTCTTTGTTCTCATTCTTAATTCTTATGTACCTATTTCCGTTATGCCCTGTGTTTCGGCTTGTTATTATGTACTTTGCTTTCTCTATGTTTACCTGTAGACCTATCTCATCGTAAGCTTCTACTAAGACATCGATGTTACTTTGTAGTGCCTCCACATCTTCCCCTATTAAATCTACATCATCTATGTACACGAACAGTTGATTCAAGCCAGTCAAGATTAGTCCCTTTTTGGCGTCTTTTACTTTTAAAATCGCATATTCTAACGCAAAGTTAAACAGTAGTGGTGGGAAGGCACCACCTCGTTTCAATCCATTGCAAATCTTGAAACTATCCGACATATTATTACCTACCCGTACTCTCCTTATGGGTTCGCTGAGACACATTTTCACTAGTTGAACAAGTCTCTTCCGAATTCCAAATTGTACCAGAATACTGTATAGCTTTTCCCTTTTAATAGAATTATAAGCCTTCTTAAAATCAATGAATAGATGGTAAAACCGTCCCAATGTATTCCCATTTCTTCTCCAAAATTTATCTGAAAGCAAAAATCTGGTCCAACGTGGATCTATTTCTTCTAAATCCACATTGGTGATCTACAAATATTTCATCTACGTATACAATTAGGCGCGTTAGCAGCATATAACTGAATACTTTGCATCACGTTGGGTGTAACAATATTACGCGGTAATTATTACAGTCCGATTTATCGCCTCTTTTATAAACCGGAATTATTATTTGGTCTTTCCATTCCTTGCCAAGCTCCTCCTTTCTCCATATAGATTTTAGCAATTTATGGAGTTCCTTGATTAGTGCCGGTCCTCACGCTTTAATTAATTCGGCTGGAATATTGTCTATTCCCGGTGACTAGAAAGTCTTCAGTTTCTTTAATCGACATCTCGATCTCACCTGGTTAGGGTGGGTACCCACGCTTCCGTGGTATAGATTTCAAATTCCTCTGTTTGTTCCCCGCGTTTACAGAATCCATATATGAATTTTCAAATAGTACTAAATGCACATTTCTTCTATACGGAATAAAACAAATTAAGAGTGTGCGACTGCCAAACCTTATATTCAGTATTAATCAATGTGACATCAATATTATAGCTTGTACGATTTAATGCGGTAATATGATTGTCTGATGAATCCAATAAATTGCGGGGACGGATGAATTTCGAGTTATAACGATACAGTTCAAGCAGCGGTTTGCACAATGGCTATGCGCAACTGTACTTCTTTGGACGGAACAGATTAGTACCCAAATTATTGGGTAAAATTCTAAAATGGTAACATTCCTGCAAATATAATAAAAGGAGCTAGCTATTTCAAGAAAGAAGAGCAGATTAAATTGTTTGTAAGGCTGATCAAAATGTACACCTTTTGTGACATTTATCCTACAGCAAAGAATCTGAAGAAAGTTGATGTGGTCAAAGAATAACATACATTTAAGATACCGTACTTGGCTTAATAAATCCTTTTTTTAAAAGTGAATGAATTTTAAACCTTGATTTGAAAGCTTCTACTACAAATGGGGATGACTTGAAGTGAATTTGAGACTTTGCTGATGGCATCTAGTTTTCTGTAACCCTACTTAAAATTTGGAATGATGTATAACGCCAAATGTTGGAGTAACATTTCCATACGATAATGAAATTGGAACAAACACATTTTAAAATATCACACAAGAACGGCTTGACTGATTCATGTCAAAATATGTGTTTTAAGTGAGCAAACAACGTTTTTTTTATTTTAGCAGTTTTAGAATTTGAAGTTAGTTACGTTTCCATGCTAACGACACCTACATAAACAGTTCAATCCGCAAAGAACTGTAACACCGACTCGCTTCAAAGTTTGGTATGGTGATATATCGAACATTCCTTAAGGTTTGACTCATATTAGAAAAAAAATAACTAGTAATTAGTTGTCATAGTAACTAAAGTTAATTATCAAACACATATTTGAGCATTACGTGCGAACGACTAAAACATTATCAACCAAACTTGAAATAATGATGTAGGAGGCTTCCATTAATATTTCAGCTACTACAAAATTCCATGTTAGCTATCTTTTCGTGATAACGAGACTCAAATATTAGACACATATTTATCTATCGTGTACGAACAGTTAAACCATTTAAATAAAAAAAAATAGTACAACATTTCTGAGTGTTTAACTGAAAAAGAATGTTAAATTTCTTTCCGTATCCATGGTAACAATACTCCACCATTAAACTTGTTTATACATTACGTCATTCAAGTGAAAACTACTAGGCAATGTCAACCACACTTTCGTGTTCATACAGAGCAAACACTATGTTGAAAATATTGGACATACTGTATTACAAGTCTGCTATAGACCATGATAACATGATTTCTTTAATTAACTTAAGATAATCCATAAAGAGATAAATTATTGTTAAATCAATTTTAACCAGATGTGATTGATAGTGGAGGGCAATAAAATATTTTTAAGATTTTATCTCAGTTTTCTTGATGAATGCAGCTTAGATGACATTCATATGCTTGTCTACAGTGCAAAGAAAGAAACAAGGAAAACAAGAAGGAAAGAAACACACAAAGAAAGAAGCAAAAAAGTAAAGAAACAAAGTAGGAATGAAACAAGGGAAGAAAGAAAGAAGCAAAGGTATGAAACAAGGAATGAAAGAAACAAACAAAGACAGAAACAGGGAAATAAAGAGGCAAAGTAGAAACGGAAGGAACAAGCAATGAACGAAAGAAAGAAAGTAAGCAACAAACGAAGAAAAAACAAAACAAGAGAGAAAGAGAGAAGTAAAGAAAGACAGAAACAAATAAGGGAACGAAGGAAGGAAGTGAGAAGAAGGGATGAAACAAAGAATGAAAGAACAAAAAAAACACAGAAGGAAAGAAAGAGGCAAAGTAGGAATGGAAGGAAGAAGCAAAGAAAGAAAGAACGAACGAAATAATGGATCAATGAATAAACGAATATACGAATGAATGAAAAAAAGAAAGAAATTGACGCATATCATACTTTTAATCGTTAATACTGAAGTAAGGAGTTGGCGTTGCTTTCGGTTTGAAATACTTCTGGAAAGCTGAAAAGCGTTGAAAGTAACAAACTTTTCATGCCTTACCAGGCACTGTTTGAAGCAAGAAGGTGATTTAATGCATCTTCTGAATCTGCTATCATATAAATCATCCGTCCTTACGGTGAAAGGAAACCGTCTATTTACGATGGAGGATTTTCTACCCACACGATTTCTTCTAAGATTTTTTTTTATCTTTCTCTCACAGACACATAAAGCTTCTCAAGGATTTCAAAAACCGTGAAAGAATTCCTGTACTTGTTGTGGTTCCAAAAATAAATCTCTGCTACTTTAATAAAGAAAACTATAACTAACCCATAGATTAAACAAAAGACAGTGAGGTTTATGTAAAGGATATGCGTTACATAAAGATATACATATTCCATAAATATTAAATTTAATTCCCAATATTTCAGAAATCTTTCTGAAAGTTGGAAAATATGCCGAGAATATTTTCCATAATAGAAACCATATTATTTTCTATTTATCTCTGGTCCTCATATTCTTGATATAATCCAGAATGTTCCATACTCGCTTTGTCACAACTCCAGTTGTAATATTTGTTCCCATGCGAAGAAAAGTTCTCAGAATAGTGGATCTTTACGCAACCTGCAAAACTGCTACAGATTTACCTTTGGGGACTAAAAACAAGGAGAAAAGAGTGCTCTACGCGTAATATTCCATCATTGTAATGCCGAGTGGAAGAGTTTACGGGCTTTAAAGAAATCGCGAGCCAAAAGCTTATTTAGAAAAAATAAATAAATAATAAGTTAACGTTCAAGGTCAGCCATAAGATTACACGTAGTGTACAAGAATCGCTTCAGGATATCTTCTTGCATGTTGGTGTGGGTGACTGAAATGATATTATACCACTGTGGAGTGCCACAAAATCAAATAGGCTGAAAAACAATGGGCAAAGCTCTATTGAAAAGTAGGTTCACACGTGTCTTGTAATTAGTGCAATATTAACAAAATGTTGAGAATGTATTCAAACCTATTCTGGGTACTATGATATAAAATAAACTCTCGCAATAACCTTGAAATAATGTTTAAATTACTAAACTGCAAGAAAAGAACATAATTCGAAATACTGTTTAGGTTCCCAGTGCGCAACAAGTGCCACCAGATACACATTATAATTACCATCCATACGGTAAATTTAGTCTTTGGCATCCAAATAATATGTTATTATTTGCGAACAGTGCGAATAATTTAAATTCACTAATATTTTGAAACTATATTGCTTAACTTTGTGTACTGAATTACGGAAAAAGGTATATTTTCTTTCATTTTATTTTCCAAATTTTCGTCTCTTGAGACTTTCAAACTAATTACATTTACAGTGAATTTCCATTACTGTGAGGGACATCTACCGGCGAAAAATAATATCAGTTAAGAATTAATCTATTTAGTGGAAGTAGAAATCTGGCCGGTCGTTGCATGAACCTACTAAATAATTGCATATTGTTAGAAAAATATTTCTGGTTTCAACCGAAAGAGTATTAGATCAACGATGGAAATAATAGATTGAGAAGTAGGTAATAATAGATATAAGTAGATACTTAGAACCTTCGAATTTGTTACCAAGGTAATACTAAAAGTTTTCTGCATACATTACTTTATATCTAGAAAAAGGACATATTGTTTTCAACGTGATTCCTTTGGAAGCGTATGTATAGTACCTTTTGCCGCGATGCTGCAACACTGCAAGTTAGACAAAAACAATCGAATATCGCTTCCCAGCTTGGGAGTTTTCAACTTAGGGAATATATAGTTATTGGATTCTAAAACCGTTCAACTCTCCCGTTAGGAGAGTTCTTCAAAGCTAAACTGTACAGCTATGTGTCTTGATAATTACATAATTGCCTAGTGTGAACCCAACGCGAGATCAAACGCTGCCCCATACGGAGGGAATTTTAATTTCATATTAAATCCGTGTTCCAAAATACTATTAATTAACATAACAATAATAATATTCACTCTCTCAGCTATTTGTGGAAGTTACTATGCGTTGATCTAAAACAATTAATTATATTACCTCAGAGGGTGGTCACAGTAGGCGACATTCCTGAATTTGAATTAGCTGACTTTGTCAAGAGTATAGTTTGCATATTTTGGGCATGGTTCATGCAAAATCAACATTGATCAGAGTTGCGAAGTAATTCTTCAGCACATAGTAATCATCTCCAATCTTGTTAATTCATTTTCTACAAAGTAGTCCCAGACGCTTAGTTTCTTAAACCACAGGAAGTCGAAAAGACTTAAGGAAAACAGAACGTTAATGACCTTTTCACGATTCGCGGGACCTTCTCGTAGTTTGAAAAAGAGAATAGAAAAACGTCATGACACTTAAACTACGCGTAATTGTTATTTCCAACCCCCTTGATACTGTTAATTATAAAAGTCTACTAACAGAAATGCACATGTTCACGTAATGCATGGTCAATAGAACTTGATCTCAACATTGAAAAGAAGATGTCACTGTGTTGCAAGGTTTTTGAATAAAGCATATATCCAGATATTTACATATAATCACAATGAGGCTCTTGAGATCTTTCTTGTATTTATTTATTTTTTTGTTTTGCAATAAACATTCTACTGCAAGAATATGGAACGTTCTATCTTTTTAAATTTTACAATCTATTCTTACAGTTCTATTACGTCTTAGCTGTAACATGTAATTAAGAGCAAGTTGTAAATTCAAAACGTTGCACATATGAATATGTATGGACAAGTTAGAAGATTTGCAGATAGAAATAAATACACGTTATCAATTCGTAGACAGGAGTTTGTTTATTTTCGTAATAGTATCTAGGGATTGTGATTATATGGGTTAGTTGAAGAATAAAGTAACAATGTTGAAGACAAGATTTTGAATACGTATGTACATTGTGTGGGAAAATATGAATAGTTGTCAAAAGAAGAGATGAATTCTGTATATTTTTGGTGGAGCACTGATTGAGAAAATGTATTAGGGGGTTACTGAATCAAATATTGTAAGTCAGTAGACGGTTTTCGGAAGTCCAATTTGTAATTTTATCTCCACTAAATTCCATCTAAAACAAATAATCACCATCAAAGCAGGAAATTCAGCATTCTTTTTTTCCACCAAACGTCCGGGCTCTACAGTCATAACACAACACAGATATGTTCATAAGTTAACGTGAACACTTTTTATGATATTTTTTACATTATAAAACTATCTCCTGTAATCCAGAATATTTCATACTGGACCACGCTTGTAGTAACCGTTCCTACCGCTAGGTGCAGTAGACTACTCCATAACAGTTTCCTGTAATGTGTGGTAAAACTGTCATCGACATATCTTTGAGAGCTAAAAGCAAGAACTTCGAGAGTCATCTCTTACTCATTACTTGAGATAAACGAGCTTGTATTCGGTTTAATTGTTTCAGTCCGGGGTAGTATCTCTAGTGTAGCCCACAACTTTTATGACTATAATATCTGCCCAATGCACATGGGATAAAAGAAAACTTATAACGTAAATATGAATATGTTATTCATTAACCATATCCAATCCAAATCCAAATTGTTCTTGACGTTTTGTTGTTTTTGAAGCTTCGGAAATAATTCCATGTCTTCATCCTAATTTGTATTTCTTGGCTGTTTGAGTTCTTTTCTTTTCCTTACAAGGGCAGTGCTGCGCCTGTCGCAGCACTGTGGGTTTTTTCATTGGGGTTGGTACTGTTCTTTTTTTTTCTTTTTTGCTTAATTTTTGGATTGGACTTTTTACTTTAGAATTTTGAGTTTTTATTTTAGTTGTCTAGACGTTGTTTGTGGAGAAGTGATGGTGATGTTAAGGGAGGCGTGGGGTTCGATGGATTCTTCTTCTGGCTGCAGTTGTTCCAATGTTGCTGACTTCCTGGTCTGGGTGATCTCGCAGTCTTTGCCAGAATTGGTACTGAAGTCTTCGGAGGTGGTCTACTAGGTATGTAGTTTCTGTGTCCTCATGGATTTGGAGAATGCGTGTTGAACGGTCGTGGCCTGAGAGGAGTCGGAGGGCATGGTTTTGTACTACTTGGAGTCGGGAAAGGTGTGACTTTGCAGCGTGGAGCCATGCTGCGCAGGCGTAGGTCATCATGGCTCGGATCATGGCAGAAAAGATGTGATGTCTTGTGGAAGATTGGAGGGCTGGACTTCTGAGGAGTGGGGCGATGGCTGTTGTCCTTTGGCGGGCTTTCATGGCTAGTTTTCGAATGTGCGGTCCAAATGTCAGTTTACGATCAAGGATGACGCCGAGGTACGTTGCTGTAGTTTGATAGGGAATGGGTTGATTGAATAGTAGTAATGCACTTATGTATGCTGTGATAATATAGTCAACATATCTTCGCAATTCTTTTGGATGTTTATCTTAACAAACATTGGATTAGTATATCAGACGTTCTGTCGGATATGTACGTAGCTATTACTATCAGTAAATAATGATGTACATATCAGAGGCATAACTACATTTTATGAGCCCTACGCAAGAGAATACCCAAGGCTGGAGGTTGATTCGGCTCATCGAGTGACTAAGATGAGGGTGCTACCTTGGAAGGGTCGCTCCCCCCCCCCCGGCATTACGGGATTTTGCGCCATAGTAGTTACAACCTTAGTTCCATTCCTAATATTCCTGTGATAAGAGTAATGCTCCGTAAGTGAGCATTAAATAATGTTTATCCCACACATGAATACATTATATAATATCGACATTCACTGTCCACAGTTTATATATTAACTAATAATAATATAGATGGTTATGCTGCCTTGTTATATAAAACCATTATAATGCAGATAAACTGTAAGACTTGTTTTAGAAAACTATGTCTTTAAACAGTTTATTATTTTTTTTTCGAGTTATTTCGGTGTTCTGATACTTTCTCTGCAGCTATGTTTTGTGACCCAAGTCCTAAAGTGTTCTGCAACCAGCCAAATGACAAATTGTTCCAGGCTAGTATTCATTTTAGGATAAATAAGTCTAGATATAAAAATATATATGCTTTTAAAATATATACATATGTAGAAATATATGAAAGTAACAATGTAGTATTGTATTGCCACCCAAATTACGTAGCTCTGCAAAATTTCAACATTATATGGCGCAGGAAAATGAGTTAAATTAACATTGCAAGATTTGAAGACAACACAAACCATTGTGAACTAAAGAAAAGAATGTAAGAAGGGACGTAAGGAATGTTAACCATGCAGTTGTAAATTAAAAACTGGTTATTTCTTATCGTTCAGCCGTTAGGATGAATGGCACCAATGTAATTGCAACTCAATTCATGTTCAATTTGTAGGTTTAAACCAGATAGCATGCCAGCTTGTAACAAGATTGCCAGTCACTTGTTTTGAACTTGTCAAACTTAATATTGTACTGAACGCGACAAACGAATATAAAACAAATTTGTTTGAGCAACATAAGTGTCTTGTTTAAACAACATTGTTACTGGTTGTGGTAACGAACATAATTAAAAATTGTTGGGAGAAACATCTATGCAAGGAAGATCGTTAAACTTGAAATTGATTTGATTTTATTTTCATTGCACTGGTTCTGTTGTCTCATAATGTAAGTCTCACCACGTGCCAGGGTTGTTCCGATGTAAGCTAATCTACCAGCCTTTTATTACAGACATATCTTGCGCGAGATGATGAGCTAAGTATAAATAGTCACACCCAAAAATCATCGAGTGCACTCTTTAACTATCTTACAGTCAACAAATCGATAGAAACCATGCAAAACATCACTTACACCTCCGAATTTTGACTTTAGACCCCTCCCAAAACTAAAAATTCTGGCCGGATTGTGTATTTCTGTTCATATGGAATGTGCCAATTTGTGTTAATGCATTATTGGCGTGTGTTTGGAATCGTTCTTCACAGATCAGTATGGATAAATGTTGAAATTTGCATTTTTTGGTTCGCAGATTAAAATCCTGCAAGATCTGAATATTTTAGTGACCTGTTATAATTTCACCAGCTTCAGTTTGGATATCTACTAATGTTAATATGTGACTATGTACAGGATGTTACGAAGCGGAAAAATAGCGTATGTTCACGTTAATTACATGATCGTTTTTATTTCATGCATGGCTGTACATCTCCGTGTTATAGAAGGTGTTTGTGATCTGCACAGACAAATTTCTGGAGGTAATTCCTCACATCAAAACAAGATGAAAGGTCCTGTGGCAAATTTTCGAATGTGCATAGTTTCGGAGCTACAGGCTGCAGAAAGCGTGGTAAAATTAACTTTAGAGTTTCGAACTTCTAATACTTGGCACAATAGATCTAATGCGGCATGGTAACATGAAAGACTTTAGATATCTTTTACAGAACTTGAGTTATTCAAAAAGGCAGGTAGATGTCTCATGTGAAATATTTTATCATGACTGCCTCCAATTCCCCTCCATCCCTTTGCTCCTATTGGAGTAAAAAAAAAATCGAAACTTGTTTTTGCTAACTTCAAGTACATATGAATAACATTATATTATTTCCAGATTATTTGAAAATAGTGCGTCAACCATCACCTCGTGAATTTTTATTTAGAAAGATCTATTTATTTTGCAAAAGAGAATCCACAGAAAGTTCATGTAGATAGACAATAAGAAAACATTTAAATTTACCGATCAAGTGTATAGACCTGATGTTTAAAGTAGAAAAGACTTCTAGTATTGCATTACTGCTTCTACTACAAACTGAGGTGATTAAAAGTTAACATTTAGGCGAAGTTTGGTGTCATCTAGTGTCAATTTGTCCTATTTCAAGAGCTCTTTCCCCAAAACAAGCTCACCTTAAAAAAAATCAGTCCTGTGATGGAAGAAATTGTAGCCTAAAATACACTTTTCATCTGTACGTACTTTCTTCCTGTAGTACGTTGTTCGCGAGATTTGCGCATGCCTTCTTTGATTGGAAATTAAAAAATATATAGGCATTTACTAAAGCTGTGGACAAAACTGATGTTCAGAAACTTAAGACTGAATTTACAGACGCATAGAAATAGGTCCCTGACCAGGAATCGGGCACAAGTAATACGCCTATTGTTACAAGATAAGTATAACATATGTTGGATACATCGACTAGATATGTTTCTGTTAAGTCATACATGTAACCGATTAACAATACAAACATAATGAATGGATTTTGATTGGCAGGGTAGCAACAGAGCAAAACTGACAGTATAGGTTATTGTAATCTTCAGCCTGCATATGGAGTTAAATTTGGAACAAAGTTGTGTTATCAAACTCTGTGGTTCTTTAAAGAAATCTACAATAGAGACTTTTGAATTAGATAGCCTTATAGTGACGTCACGGACAGTAGTAGCATTCTGATGATATGCTGTTGACATCACCTCTATTTCTGAAACGATCCAGGACGAGATAGAAGGTGAGGTTGTGGTAAACACAATATCTATAATTCTCAGGGAAGACCGTCGATTAGGGAGATTAATGAGCGTATGAATATTTCTCAAGTCATTTTAAGTCAAGACTTGGGTACCAGTATGGTGTTGTCGGTTGATTCCTGGTCTTCTGACCCTGAAACAAGGAGCATTATGCCGTGTGTAAAGTAATTTAAGACCGTGCTCAATACTAAGACAGTCACTTTATCTACATTACTGTGACCACTCATGAGTCGCGGATGATCCTTTTTCTCCGTACAACTAGACAAGAGAACTCGCTGTTACTCCATAGACTGTTGAGATAGGAAGTGACAGTAACTTATCTTCTCAATTTTGATCTGTCACTGTTCTACAAATGACATATTTAAATTTATTTGATATTACGCTTTACAGAAATGTCTATTGTATGTATCTAACATGTATTGTTATACATGTTCCCTATAAAAAGCCTCATTATTATTTTATAAACTGAGTTCTTGAAGAGAAATCAAGCGAGGGAAGAAGATAGATGGGGTAGGGTTCACAGAATAATTGGCTAAGATTGCAGTGATCGAGGATCGAACTCAGATCTCACGGTTGGCAGCCTTATCATTATCAGCTTAATGCTTAGGTACTCGTCCGACAACTTGGGATTAGGGTTTGATTTCAATGACGTGTGTGAAATGTGTAGATGTTATGTTTATTTCATTTTTTGTGACATTTCCTTTATGGCCTTAGCCTAACCAAGAACTCTTCCCCCGCCCCTCGGAATATGGCAATAAAGATAGTCAGATTTTATCGTCTAAATTATTAACTAGGCTGATTATGTACAGTTTTTCCTGTAATTTTTGAGAAAATAAATTCAATGTCAATGAAGCTTAAATTAGGATTAGGCAGGACAAAATCCTGATGAAACTGAGAATCAGATGTTAATGAAACCGGTTCTGAAGGAACCATGCACCTGGTTCCAAGATTCGGTTTCAGGTACCAGGTTCCAGGATCTGCATCTGCATACTCGCTGCTAAGATCCGAATCCGAATATCCGGTTCCAAGACCCAGATAATCAGTTCCAAGTTTCAGATTCTCGGTTCCAAGCATCGAAGCATCGGTCTTTGCGGATCCGGTTCTAATATCATGAGGTATGCGGATCTGGATCCTTGCGTCCATTGCAAGCTCAAGTCGTTATATGAGCTTGTGTGACAGCAGGAGAGCACCAGCTGCTTTCCATTTGATCACAAAAAATATGTAAGTAATAAAATTATTTCGAGACAAAAAAAAAAATCATAACTTTTTCTTTATTAGTATCTGTAATTTTACGTAATAGATTAACATAGTTTTTTCATATTTTGATTTGATGGAATTCTGGGAATCTGATGGAAAAGGTGAAAAAAAAAGTAATTTTTTTTACTGTGTCTCGCCAGAGAGTATTTGTTCCCGGGAGGTGGCTTAATGCATCTGCCCAATGTACTCTCATATATCATCTGTCCCTCCGGTGAGAAGAAGCCGTCTATTTACGATGCGGGATTTCCTACCCAGGCGATTTCTTCCCAGAAATCTCTCTCACATACAAACTTGGTACGCACACTGCTCAAGTCTTTCCAGCACCGTTAAAATGGAGATTCGGCGTAGTTATTAAAGGCATTTAAAATGAAACCCGAGAAAGAAATTAAATAAAGGAAAATGACGCATCTGTATTGGAATATATATATAAAGGTAACCATGACATTTTACATTTATGATTCCTTTATAGCGTCTTTAGATTTTAGATGTTATCTCTGAGGGATGACGTACCTCGGCAAGCACTTATCAATGGAACGGAATAAGGCAGGTAACTACCAGGATTTCTATTGCGGTATCATTCCGATATTCGACTGCTGAGGTTAAGAAAAATTCTAACAAGAAAACCTATAGATGATTCAGAGCGCTTTTTTTTTTCGACCAAGCTTGACAGAGGAGAAAGGTACATCAGGAAACGTGCAGAAAAACACTTTCAATCATGCTTTCTTAAGGTTTTCTGATGTACCTGATTATCCTGCAAGGTTTGGTCGAAGAAAGTGCTCTGTTCTATCGATAAATTTACTTATTACGCGGTGCTCATCCGGAATCAGGGACGTATTTTAAAGAAAACTAACTGTGAAGAACTGATAGAGTATATTTTATTATTTGCACAATCCAATATGTACAACTTCCTATATTATGAAATACTTAGATAGTGCTATAGAATGGTACGATATAACTATACTTCCGCATTGGGGGAATATATAAACTCCATCCATCAAGAGCAGTCGTGTGGTAAGGCTTTCTTAATCGTACTATCCAAATGGGCAGTGTATGTTCTAAAGACGAAGATGATTTGAGTAAACTCAAACTTAAGGAAAATACAACTGACTATTAGAAGAAGAAGAATATGCTAGAAATAAACACTTCATGGGTGAATCAACTGATGAAAGCTGTCTACTACTTCAGTATGTGCTAAACGTAATTTAACTCACTAATCTCGCGATATCTCATGATATTTTTCAGCCAACACTAGCATTTCTTGAAATCATTACAGTACATTCGTCATTAAGATAATCATCAAAGTGTTGTCGGGGAACAAGAGCCTTTAATCGTTCTAAGTGCTGGTCGATGCATGTCCCTTGTCCCTTAAGCACTTTTAGCACATCACTGCAGATAGGAATAGCACGTAAGAATAATCTTTTACTCTGATGGACTCAAGAGACTCCTCGAGAAGAAAAAGATGAATTCAGGTAGAACAATCGTAAAGCTTGTTGGTCAATTGGAATGCTCACTTTTGTTGGTTCTCCGCTTACGCTGAGCCACCACGCTTCCGTTTAAGGGTATTATTTCTTCAGAAACTGTGGAACGGGGAATAAATTTATTGTATTTTGGCATCTTAAGGTCGGGATAGGGTTACGGATAGGATGCGGTAAGGAGTTCGCTAAGGTCTAAGTTGAAGATACAATCCCAACATTTGTCTGATGTGACTGCTGAAAAACATTTTAAGAAACTTCAGTTAGAATGCTCGTTCGCTGTTATCGAACCCAAGACCTCTGGAATGCAAAGCCAGCGCTCTACCAACTCTGTTACAGCTTCTCGGCAACATTTAGAGATAAACTGGAAGGAAAATATGTTAATTAGGAAAACAGTTGTTGAGATTATCACGAGAGAAGAATCGTTTAAGATGACAGAAATGCTCTGAAGACTGGAAAATCAATTAAATAGAATTGAAATGATAATAAGAATAGTTAATAGTCCACCCACTCACCCCCACTCGCACAGAAACAGACAAGAAAGGAAGAGAAAGAGCGAGAACAAGACAGAGGGAGAGCGGACAGGTATACGAGAGTCGACATTTACAACAAGACATTCGGAAAACGACGCCCACTAAATCATGGGGATGCTTATGGTTTTGAAGGCGGGTCTTTTCTATTGTCTGTTGCTTCATTTCACTTCACAGAAACACCCAAACACTCCTTCATCTCTCTAAGTGAAGTTACATACTACGAGAAAGATTACTCTTAGCAAACTCAACTCTATTCGTTATGATATAACTTTAAAAGTCTAAAGAACTTTTACAAAACATAACCAGTATATACTTAGTAGAATTTTAAAAGCAGAGCGACCATTTAAGAATAAATTTATTAAACTCAAACTAACAAAATAGAGTTACATGGTTATCTGTTAACACAATTGTTAAAGCTCAATGAATTAGTTAGTTAAACACAGGCTGGCAAACATGAAAAATTAAGTTACAAATAAATATTGGAAATGTCATTACAATTTTGAAAGTACGAATTTTTTTTTGTAAAATAAAAATAACATATCTT
This sequence comes from Lepisma saccharinum, assembly GCA_022664845.1. Taxonomy (NCBI): domain Eukaryota; kingdom Metazoa; phylum Arthropoda; class Insecta; order Zygentoma; family Lepismatidae; genus Lepisma; species Lepisma saccharinum. The sequence goes on from JAGDQP010028131.1 coordinate 20,282, forward strand.
AAAAATTAACTAAGAAAAATAGAGCTACAATGCCACCGGACAAGTAAAAGGACGTAGGTTAAAGTTATTCATTCTGTATTAAAAGTCCTCAAAGCACACAATCATATAAAGATGTATTTTAAAATAAATGGTGTTAAGTTCGCTTCCTATAGACGAGACACGACAAAGGTAATCAATCCTAATGTTATATATTTAACTTCAGTAATATCACAAATACAGATCCAATAAGATCATATTTCAGTAACACAAGGACTTTTACTTTACGTAATTTCAGAGAACCCACAAATGGAAAGAAACATATTGTAGACGCAGCAATATTATTCCTATCATCCGAGAATGACGAAGCAGAATCGCTGACAAACACAGCATACCTTCGTTTCCAACGAGTTGGAGAACCCACACTATTGGTCAGAGTCAAGGAACTACCACAATAAAATACCGAGGATAAGAAGAGCTAGTCTCGCGTTTACCTGCATGCAAACTTTGACAAAGACGCTCGTTCCCCGTAAATTGACCACAGAGATTCTCCAGACGCCGCCAGAGGGAAATTTCAATAGTTACCAGGTAAAGTCTATGTTATCTTATAGGCTAGTCTCTTCGTTCTTCGACAACACTACTTCAATAGCCTAAATTCAGAATTTAACACCAATCAGAACTTCTATCTCGAATGTTCTAAGTTCGAGCCTCGTCAATACCGACTGTTTTGGCGCCCTCAACCAGGAATAGAACTTCTTCATTCAGATCCTGCCAGAGATGCGCTAAGATTGCAGAGAGATAGATCTAGCTCTAAACATCTTTCAGCGGCCGTCAGCACCTAGAAACACACTTCAGATTCATGTCATTGACCAGAACAGCTCGACTTTTAATGCAGAGTCCGGTGAGTTGGATTTGGTTGAATGTTACGTGTTGTGCGATAAGTGTTGGGTCTGGAACTTGCCTCTGGTCTATATTGAGTTTATGTAATGTAAAGGTAATAGGAACCATTAGAATTGATTCACCTGTGTTTCACCTATTTGGAAACCGCGTATCAACAGTATGTTTCATTCCTTAGATTCATAGAGTCCCTGAGCTACGTTCAATTCGTCTTGCTCCTTAATTTTTAGCCGTTCTTAAAGCTTTTGAGCTCCTAACTCCGTTTCCTCAGGGGCTAAGATAGCATCGATGTACCTAATGCATAATTTTAGTGTATCTAAAGGAATATTGCAAGACAGAAAACAAGTTATTCCTTTTAAATAACGACATTCGAGAGTAATAAACAGGTGAATTTAGATGCGCCATCGACCGGCATTGACGGTTTAGTCTCCCGTTGGAAGACTTGTGTGGGCCACGGTGGTGACTATGTGGAATTTTAGTGCAATACCATGAGCATAACATACTACAGTTTCATTTTTGTACGTAGGTCATTCAGTATGTAAGTTTCCCTACGCCATAAAGTTTGTTACAAAGATAAGTGAGTAGCACATGACTGACTAACGCCATCTATCGCCTTGAAGCGATGATAATGATTTCTCCTGCAGACATGAACAAGCATGTGCAGATGGGCAAGAAACGAAGGCTAGGCTCGCGCCGTAAGGAGTAGTGCAGCATGGCAAGTGCACGTTTATTGGAGATCTGGTGTCTTCAAGAAGTCTGTCCGGTAAGAATTAGAAAATGGCTAGTAATCCATCGGAAGCTTGTGGTGTACGATGATATTGTAAATTCTATCCAAATGGTCAGCAAATGGTGCAACATGTTCATTGAGGACAAAGTAAACATTTTTAATGAAGTTCGATTCGATCGTCCCTCAATGAGTGTCACTACTGAAGAAAACATCGTGAATGTGGATGAAGCGATCCAGGGGAACAGAAGAATCTAGGTTGAGAAGGTGGTCCAAACTCTGTAAATTTCATGGGACACACAGTCCTGAATTTTTCACAGTCGGTTTCGATAAGTTGGTGTAGCGTTTGGTACAAATGGTTGAACATTCTTAGTGATCATGTATATAATAGGATTAGTAACAGATGCACTTATCCAGTCATATGTAGTTTTCATGTGTATATTACGAAATAAAAATGTTACAACCCAGGGAATATTATATATAGAACGTCCCAGGTACACCTTCATCTTTTGAAATAAACACCATATTCACCTTAATTTTTTATTCTCTTTGTACAGTTATCCTGTAAAGTTAGTTAAATTTTATTTTGATCTTTCCTCGTACAGTTGAAAGTATACGTGAAGAGGAATTAGAGAGAAGGAAGAAGATAGATCCTCAAATTACACAGAAAAATCATGGCTGCCTTTATTGAGAATTGAGCTCGGATCGCACGGTAGTTCGTCGAGTGTCTTACATTAAGTCTAATGCTGAAAACTTACCAGGCAAGGATTCTACGCTAAATACCCGATCACTATAAGGACCAGCTGATTGGCGCTAGATGGAATGACTTACGTCTAAACGTTAATCTAAACCGTTTAATGGTACAGGACAAGAAATAGAGTAATGCTGAAAACATTTATTTTTAGCTTTAAAACGATACATTGACACAAATACTCTATCTTTTAAATGTTTCTTTGTTCTCTTTTCATACCAGTTTTCTCAAGAATCGTCTACTGACAGATAAACAAAACAAGGAGATTTAAATAAACAAAGAACCGAAAAAGGAAGAAAATTTGATTTTTTTTCAGATTACGCGATTTTTTTCTTCTTATTCACTTTAATTTTAAAAAAAGGAACTCAATGGTTATGTCAGATAGTTATTTTTAGTCAATTTAATTCAAAACCGACAAACATTTTCTTTGTTTTATGTAACGCAACTGTCATTATGACGTCATTAGAAGGACAAAAACCTACTAGATTTCCTTATAACTTGTGTCCTAATGACGAAATTATTGCTTTACTTTTTCATCAGGAAAGCATGTTTACGCTTTTCACGCAACTGTTTTGTTTGCTGTAGGATTAATTTACCTTCAACTTGCTTATTAGTAGGAGGAATATGTAAGCCGTGTGGAGTGTAATGTTGAAAATATGCCGTATGAGTCAATAGATTACACTTGTGCCCTTGAGAGATAATTTCCATGGTGAGATCAGCATCTTTTTTTACATAGGGTCCGAGTAAATACATCATCAATATGACCGTCCAAAACATTAAAGGTGAAATATTTTCGGAGCTACTCAACTGATTTATATTTTCTTAACACCGAATGAAAGCTTCAAATGTAGGCTAAAAATAATAATTAGTAACACGCGTTGGGTAGAATAGTAATTAAGGAGTTATAAACGAGTTTGTTTTTAAAACAGTATGTTGCAGTAATTATGATTTTTTCTGAATTACTCAGAAAGTATTTACTTCCCCAAAAATGTCAAGAGAATAATTTCTTAGTCTGTTACGTGTACTTTCAAATAAAATAAACAGAGTCGCTGGGACGAAAAGTGAAATTCAAACGGCAACTCTGTCTGGATGACGTCAGATGTTGACATTTCCGTCAACCATCCGTCAGTGCAGAGTAGTGCGGTGTGTCGGTCGTATCGAAAGCAGTTCTGTAGGAATTACAATCAATGAAGTGAACATATCAGTGTCAAAGGATGTTTTACGGCCGTGTTTACTTTATGATTGGCAATGCTGCAGAAGCTCCTCCGAAGATATGCTCCGCGTTTGGAGAGACATAAGTGAGTGAACGCACCGCCATCCATCCATTATCGACGTAGCCCTTCTTAAGGAGAAAACATCAAGCGTGATCCACATAAAACGTGCAAGGATTTGGAGTGTCGGAGGAAATTATTCGATTGCATTTGCATAACCTTGGTAAGACTTGGAAGCTCAATAAGTGGGTTCCTCATGTTTTGACCGAGAAAACCATACACCAGCGGCTCACCATTTGTCCTTCATTGCCGTCGCGCCACAAGAAAGCCCCATTCCTGGACCAGATATTGACATGTTACGAGAAGTGGGTGTTACACAGTAACAGCAAAAGAAAATCTAATTCCAGTGGTTCTGTGGCATTTGACCCCAAACAAACATTCATCAACAGAAGGTACCTCCTGTGTTTGGTGAACCAGCGTTGGTATTGTGCACCTTGAATTGCTATAGAGTGGCCAAACCATCACAGCCGAGATGTACTCGTCCCAGTTGCAAAGGG
>JAGDQP010028132.1:0-17949 GCA_022664845.1 Lepisma saccharinum
ATCCTCGTTCTCGACTTATGTAACAGGTGTGTACATTACAATGTGCGTGCGTGCGTGCATGCCATTGCTGTACTATCGTGCTATTTACGTTTGACTTGCGTATGATAACGCGACGCTAAGCACACACTGTTTTATTTTGCTACTTGATTATCTTTCACGGAAAAAAGTCAATTGATTTTTAAGTTATCCAAGCGTCAACGCTATTCTGTGCTACATATGTTCTTTCCGTATTTATTGAAAATTGCCCTGATAGCCTCTTTTCAACCATTTATCCAATTCTCGTGCTTCATTTGTTACAATTTCAAGGCAGAAAAATAACTACAAACAAAAATGTAGCAGTTAGGTCTATTTTAACTCACTCGATGCACGCGAAGTAGCTGCTGGCAATTCGTTCGTCCTGCTAAACCGCAACAACGGCCTCGTACGTGGAAGGAACAAAAACCGCTCCTGCCAGCCACCTCCAGTCTTCTTCGCCAATGACCCACGGCTATGTAGCCGGACAGCGACGCGAAGGGCTAAAGCAAGAATCTTCGGGAAGACAGACGGCAACTTGCCCAGACCGTCTGTGATTTAATGAAGGGTATTCGCTTCCGACGTGATTCCAGTACTATGCAATTGGATGTAGACTTCATATTGAAAAATATTCTGTAATTCGGTTGAAAAAGCAGCTGTTACTGATAATCCTGACATAGGAAAACACTCGTCTTGCCCAGAGAATATTATACGAACTTTGAAAAGAATCGTAAATATCAACATGGAGATAAAATAAGTGTTTACATTTTATGGACTCTTGCACTGTTTCTGAACTTTACCTACCACACCAGCCGTAGGTAATCTAAATATCAGATGGAAATTTCCATTTCGCATTTTTTTTTTTTTTTCAATTTAATTGTTCCCCTTTTATATGCTAAGTGCGGTTCATATATACTGTATTTATTTTCTACACTTTCATCCCAGTTCAAACAATATTTCAAACATGCAAAAATAATGTAGGAGAATAATAAGTAATTTCTCAAGAGATCCATTTCACGGAAGAAGTATAAACTTCGGGTAAAATAGTATCATAAGCGACCTTCATCTTAAAACCGCACAACACTGGTTATGGAATACGGAAATGATTAGACATGATTAATTACTCGTAGGATTTCCAAATCTGAATAAGTAATTTTGCAGAGGTTCAATGCGGTTCAAGTAGTTTACAAGATTTGGAATTTCGTTTAAGATATGTCTTTAGTACAAACCCACAAAACGTGAAATTTCTTTAACTTGAAAATTTTATTGTGGGAAATCAGAAAGGCATATTTTAAAATAAAAATAATAATACAACTTTCACATTTAATAGCATTTACTACTTTTCTTCAGAGTGCTAAGCTACCTTCAAACACCAGCTCCCAGCTTCACTTTCGATCTCCCCAACCGTCAATAAGATTTGTGTAAGTTTTAGGATGTTAGCGATTAACTTCTTAAATTAGTATCAAAACTGAAAGTAGTGTTTACTGCATCCCCAGCCAGAAATGTTTTCATAGAATTAATCATAACAAGAAGTAATTTTCTGGGATTCAAAATAAAATTAAACTTCTTAATGACGTTTGAGCGTGTTTTATGATACTGATTTATTTCTATACAGGGTTTCCGCCAGGATTTTCAGTTTGGGAGGTGTAAAGTCAAAATTGGGAGGGTGTCAGTGAAGTTTTGTACGATTTCTATCGATTTTTCACAGCAAAAAAATTATAAAGTGTCAGGGTGTTGTGGAGACTTAGGGGGTAAACACTCCCACAGGGCGGGGGGGGGGGCTTGCGGAATCACTGCTTCTATAGAAATTATAGTGTGTGACAATGAGAGCAAACCCACGAATTGTTTGGTCTTTATGTAAAGAAACAAGTTGAAATGGCCACAATTCGAAACATTTCTCTTGAAGATTAGAAATCTAAATATAGTAAAATAATTTTTCCATTAACCACTAGTAATTTTCAAGAAGTTAACATCCTCTTAGCGGACGGTATCCAAGAAAAAATTATTCTGACGCACATCAAACTTTTCAGGCATCTTACAGAAACAATGTATCAACTTCCCTTTTTATTTACGTGCTTCACGTGATCCATTATTAAGAAAGAAGATGGTTTCGGAGAAAATCGTGAATAAGGGAGAGAGGTTCTGCAATTTAATAACAAGAACGATATAGATTTGTGGTTAAAAACACTAACCATCTTTTGAAAAGGTCTCAAGGGAAATAAACTTACGTTTCTCCACGATCTATTTTGCTCTTACCTTCAAGACACTCAATATTTTAAGACTCTAAAAACAAACTTACACAACCATTTCGTTGATCTTAAAATACAGAAAAATGATCTTTAACAAAGGATTTTATGACCCTTTAAAAATGCAAAGAAGTTGCTTAAAACAAATAGAAGAACTTTTAAAATCCAATCTTCATTTTATCACTACTTATTACCATTGTATTTAAAAAGAATTTACTATAAACTTATTTTAGTTACTTTTATTATTTAGCTTACGCTTTTTTTTTTAACGCGAAAATACATTACCGAACAATATGTATAAAACTGCGAACTCTCACTGACTAGACGCTAAAGTTTCCTTGCATGATCTCTTGTCTTTTGAGTTCAAAGCAAAGTGCAAACTAAATAAAAATAAATGATCAGAAATACGGGAAAAATCTAAATCTAAATGCAAGGAAGAAATTGTCCAATATTTATTGCTTGATTACGTATAAAACAAATGCGCCATAAAAAGAAATGATTAAATATATTCAATAACAGTTTACTCTGAAACAAGAGAATCACATAAGAAAAATGTAAAATATATATTATCTGGAAATCTAGACTTAAATCTATCTTAAAAAATAATTTTAAAAATATGACTTCCTAACGAATTCACTAATAAATGTGTGCAGCCTGCAGTCTATTCAGTAGTATCCCTAATTTCCAAAACCTATAAAATACTACTTTTCTATGGATCTTAAGGAAAACGTTTAGGCTTAAATTTCGTTCACACTCATTCAACTATGGTTTAAAAAACAACCAGCAGCAATCAGGGGTTGATTTCAGCCCTGGCCCAGCCTCGCCCGGCCGGGACAAAAGTTTCCAGATATCTGGTCAGGCAAAACAAAATCAATAATTTAATATACTCCCAGAAAGTAATATACCCCTTCCAAGCAGCCAAAAAATGAAACCGAAAACCACCCCTGAGCAGCTTCAATATAATCTCGTATAGCAATCCCATTCTTCATTCTAAACATTATCTTTCGCTTTTATAGAAAGAAACGGGCGGAGATAAGCTTTAATATTACGCTCACATGAATGTCACAGGCTAAGCTTCAATTCAAATAAGTGTTCAATCTTTTCGTCCATTCAGTAAATATGAAGTCATTACAATAGACTGGTGATAACGAGATCATCTAACATTATTATTCTATTAGTCTCTCTATTCCACTTGAATATAAATTGGTTATTCAAATGAAGCAAGACACTGTGACATTCACGCAATAGATTCTCATATTGTGAACAGTATGGCTAAAGTTAGATCAGCTACTCAGTCCCATATTCCATGAATAGCATACACGAACCATCGAATGAAGCTCTGCGTTATTTATTGGTGTACTGCACGTGTTTAGCCCGACCCTAATTAGCTACATTACCTTCAATGTGTTAGTTCGCTCATCGCCAATTACACATAACTGACGCTGGTTAATAATGAGAGAAGGGATTTTATTCAATACTGGTAAATGGCAGCAGTCACGAAGGAAATACAAACTTTAATTCAGGTATAGCTCTTTTTTTTTTTTAATTGTTGTTTCCTCATAGTTTTTCTCATGTTGAAGTTAGGACCTGCAATAGTCATTTAAACGATAACAAGATAATTCAACTATTCCCTACTCCACTTTTTTTAAAAAAGAAATATAGATTCAACTGTATACAAAGTGTGAATCTATGAGTACGTTTATCACGCTACTCCTAAATTGGTAAGCTAGCAACTACTTTTTTTAAATGATAAACTTACAATAAATAATAATTTTAAAAAACGCTGGTATAATACTTCTTAATGTGAGTGTCGAAAGGCTTTTCCCTCCGAGTCGGATTGCGGGAATGGATAAAGGGGCTTCGCCTGGGGCCCCCAATGCTTCAGGGGCTCCGCCAAAAGTAAATCAGCTACCTATGTAAATGGTAAGCAGAGGAGTAGGGTCGTCATAATGCATGGACACAGTGGGCTAACGCTAGGAGCCCCTAAAGCCATGTGAGCCTAAGGGCCCCCAATGCTACTTTAAATACTTCTTACATGCGTTGTCTTTTCTAAATTCCTAATTTGATCATATTTTACTTCTATTTGGAAAAGTACTGTACGTCAATTTCTTATCAGGAATGACAAATGTTAAGTGATAACTGCTACAGATTAAAGAATCAGCATCCTATAGACTACTAGAAGATCATGCAACGTATGACAAGGGCTGATGGATGATAGCAGACTATTTACGTTGTATTTTTTTAGTGCAGGAGTTCTCAAGCTTTTAGACCGAAATTCATAGTTTCGTCGTTCCACCAAGTAATATTACTGAATTTTCAATCCTAATATTAAAAATTGTATGATTATATAGTCCGTAATTATACCAATGAGGCACAACATTCGTTAGCGTGTTTCCCTTGTAATCAGGTCTTGGGATCGATTACCGATGAAGAGCAATGAGCATCCTGCCGGAAATTTTCCCTGGTTCACCCGATCACACTAGGCAAATGCTGGGATGATACCTTGAAGAATACAATGGAAAAACAATATATAAAAGTAAAAAATGAACAAAAGTAGTCCCGGTAGTTAATTTATTTGTTAAATAGATAAAAAAAAACACACATTCTGTGATGAATAATTCTCTTATTTCAAGACGAAATAATAGGCGTATTTTTTTTTATTTTTCGTCGGTATTTATGTTTGAATGGAGTCGCTGTCGCTCAGGTGGTAGTGCGTTTGTCTATATGAATGGGCAGCTCAGGTTCAAATCCAGGCCAGGACGCTGTAATTTTTCTTCAGTGCTCCCATGCCTGGCACTTTGAGGTATATCAAATTGAGTTCCAGACATGGGAGGCGGAAGAAAGAATTTCTTAGGAGTGGGGGGTTAGAGCCCCCTCCTTGTGGATCACTTATAACTTCAACACCTATGATGAACTTAGATCAACCTGTTCAATTAAATGATTCAATTAATATTCCTGTACTTGCAAGCAAAAAGAGAATAACATTGTTATCATACAGAAACAAAAATTATTCTTATTGAAAAGAGGGATGAATCAAGTAGAAATACACTAGGAGTATTTAAGTTGAGTTATACTAATGTCACTTCAATATTTGTCACAGACTCCGAGTGTTATTTCTTGGTAGGGAATTTCCTCGTGCCTCTTGTCCTTAAAGTACTAGACTCAGGTACGTGATAACTGAAAACTTTTCCCAGTATTATACATTTTCTGTCGTCACAGTTGGCAAAAACAATGTTTTTTTTTTTAATTTAAAAAAACAAAACATTTTTTTTTTTAAATACTTTGCTTTATTTATTTATATTACATATGGATAGAAAAAGTTTATTTGTTTGTCCTTATGCAGCAGTGGGATTATGAAGGCAACCTACAGCTACATCTTAAAGTGGAATCCGAACCACTACTCGGTTTGCACCTGGGAGAAATTGTTCTCCACCAGAACTCGAACCCGGGACCCCTTGATTACAATTGATTGAGGACACCAGATAGAAATACGTTGTACTGATCTTGCATACTTGTGAATTATTAAGTCACTTCAGAAGAACAACAAAGAAAAAACGACATACAACTGCACAAGTGAAATCACCGTACAGTTATACTAACCCTATGGCTTACGGAAATCTCAAGTTCATCGCCGCAGTAACAAGCGTTCGCCATTGGATTCTATCCTGGGCAACATCAAGCCAGTTTTCATCATAAACATCTACTTCTCGAGTTATACACATTATTAAAATAAGTGGACAATTTCAAAAAACTACAGAGTACAGATCGAATTTAGTCCAAGCTAGTTCACTGAGTCAGAAATACGAGACTTACTTTGCATATCAATAAGAGAAGTGACATTTCGTTTCGTTTCATTTGTTTAGACTTAACGTTCTTATGTAACTGCAAGGTTATAAAGGACAAGACCTACTGCTTACAGTGACATCCGACCCACTACTCGGTTTGCATTTTAGAGAAATTCTGTGGCCCCATCGAGAATCGAACCCGGCACCTCTTGATAACAAGGCGAAAATTATATAAAAAATCAACGAAGATCGTTTAATATGTGGAATCGTCAACATGAAGTTCACACTATTTGTGGCAATTCTTCTTTTTTTGTTTAAACCATTTTTTGTAACACCTGGTTTAAACCAGCCAACCCTGTCTGTCGTTAATGATAAAATAGGCTTTAAAATGAGGTATCTGGTATTCAAGATTACTTTTGATCTACAGGGACTATAGAATATTATTTGTCGTAGTCAGGGGTGTACTGGGGCCGGAACTTCATCCCGCACTGTTTTATACGAGATGATAAAAAACGTGTCTAATCACAATGTATTTCGAATAAATAATTAACGCATGTTTCGTAAACTGATGGAAATAGAACAACAAACGAGAATTTATGGTTTGTATTTCACAGAAATCGGAATAAATAAATTATAAGTCTTGGACGCTATCTACATTTTTGTAACATAATACTGTTGCAATAAATTTACCTCATTATTACATTTTATTTGCTCGAATTACGAAATAAGAACCGATATAATACAAACCGGGCCCCTTACCAACCACCAAGCTCAAAGCCTTCCGGGACTACCAAATTTATGACTACACCCCTGGTAATAGTATATATACTCAATCTTTGGAGCCTCTTCCCCTATATCTTTCAGTAGAGATATTTTCTCCGTTTTTTTTTCTTCTTCAGTGAGAAGTAACATACCAAGTTAACAGTCAATAGAAACCTACCTTTACCGCACATTTTAAAATCGATATTAACTATTTCTCTTCAGTAGTGAAGCAAAGGAACAACAGCATTAGCACTGCAAATCGTTCGCAAATAGCATGCCATTTTGCAACGAGTTGTAATTAAATAATTGGTCTTTCCATCATCACGTTCTATTCAGCATAGATAAAATCAGAGCTTAAATTGAAAATAAATAAGTACGGACCCACATGAAGAGTAAAACACTGCAAGTCTACGCAATTTTGATTTTTTTTATGGCTATTAAGACTACTCAGACCCTGTGGTTCAGTCGTTCGAGTCACGGACTTTGGATCGGCAATAACGAAGAACTTGTAGAACGTTATTCACGATTATTTCTTACGGGGGGGGGGGGGGGGGTGACATTCAAAGCGAATATCACACAATGGTTTGATATGCATTGTGGAGTTAACACATTTCAAAATGAATGGCGCCTCTATGTGAAAGAAAGGTACCGGGGTCCAGCCATGGCAATAAAAAAGCACTGGGACCGACTCCCGGTGGGCTCCGGCTGAATTTAACCACTGGGCAAAACAATAAAAGTACTCAATGATTTTAAAGTTTTTCAAAGCAACAATTTCTTTTCTTTGTTAGTTTCTCGTAATTTAATTTATTCATTTAATTTGTTTATTTTATCTACGAAAATACATATAGTCAGTATCTTATTCTGTGATTAGCTTTGATCTCAAGTTTCTCAAGATGGCTATGCTATTTACAGTTGAGTGGCTGGTCATTTGAATACATCTAAACATTATACCCATGTCTGCAATATTCTCTTTTCCAAAAAGGGAACCGTTACCGCCCATACAATTCATTTTATCTTATCTTGTCTTATCCAAAAGGGAACTACATACTACACTACCAAATAAAAATCTTTTGAACGGCCACTGTCATCCTTCTACTTGTGAAATTGGACGATTAGTTTTAATACTATTCGCCAATCTTCAGAACAGGCTATTATTACTCCTTGGCAAAACTTGTGATTTTTATTCAGGACAACTGACAAAACACTATTTTACTGTCTAAAGATACAGTAGGCCACTTCACATTTAGAAACTGAGACATGTAACCTGAAAAAAATATTATTCTATGTACGGCACGTGTTATTTCTCGTGTTTCACACATTATTCTGTGTGCTATTTCAGATAGCAAGCAACCTCTTTTATCAGTGCCTAATCGGTTCTTATTGCCTTATTTTAAATACAAAAATAAGTTTACCTAGCTTGTTTCTCAATTGACAGGGGCGAAAGCATCCCTAATCCCCTCCAGCCATCATAAAACGCTTTATAGTTCCACCAACTTAATATATCGATATATAGCTTATAGTATGACAGTACTGCCGCTCCTCTTTTCTCTCTCTCTCTCTCTCTCTCTCTCTCGTGACAATACCTTTGGCGATTGTTTTGAATCTTTTAAATTCTGTAATAAGTATTTGTGCACCTTCTGCTATATCCTTTCATGTACATATTCTATGTTCTTACCTCATTTTATCATTTCCATACATGGTTGATAAATGATACAGAAAATTATTGAAGTACGGTCTCTTGTATGACTAGTTTAAAGATACCATGAGCATTAGAAATAATATTTTTTTCTAAATATCTTTGCAGAATAAGACGAATGTACGAAATTAGCTGCCTTGAGATAATCTGGCTTTATTTTTGATTTGTACTATTTTACTTGCCTTCACTTTTTTTTTCTTCAATTTATCGTCTTGATTTTGTATTAAAGAAGAGTTACAAGAACTTTTCGGCCAGAACACAGTATTTCATAACTAAATCAATTTCAATGCAATAAACTAATTGAAACAAACCCCAGTACGGAAATAATTTAAAAAAAAATTCTAGAAGGTCAATATAATAAACACAAAATACAACTCCAAACAGTGTAGTGGATAACGTTCTTCTGTAAGTTCGGGAGAACCTTAGGTGGTAGTATTATTTGATTTTTAGATAAATTGGACGTTCCTTTCCTCAATACATACATGAAAGGTGAAATTTATGAAGTCTTAAAAGGTAAATGTATCCCCAGTTCTCAACTCCACTTACTGGTTTAATTACAACTGCATACTACAAAGGGAAGAGTCATCTCGAATTTGTTTCTTTATTTCATATGAAAATATGGAGAAGGAAATGTTACAGCCCATATAATTCACTTTATCTTATCTTATGGGAAAGAAAAATAACGGAAAGTGTGATAAGTTGACACACCTTTCAGTACAGATGAGTGTAAATATAATCTTACCCCACAAAGTTAGGAAAGATGCTTGCCAGCTACAGCAGAATATGCTTACTGTGAAACACTATATAATAATTGAACAGTATGAGCATTTTCGTTATCTTCAAGTCTGTAAGAGCACACCTTTCGACTTACTTTATGGCTTACGGAACTCGCAAGTTCATCGCCATAGTAACAAACGTTTCTCATCGGGTGCTACCCTAGGCAAGATAAGCCAGTTTTCATCACAAACACCTACTTCTCAGAGATCCCTTCTAATAATGTCCTCCCAACGTCGCCTCGGTCTTCCCAACGATCTCTTTCCCTCGGACTTTTCAACCAAGATGAAATCTTCGCTTTCTTCCATCCGAGCTACATAGTTTGCCCATCTTAGTCGTCGTGATCTCATTATTCTTACAACATCGGGTGAGTCGTACAGTCCGTGAAGTTCTTTACTACGCAGCTCCTCCATTCTCCAGTTATCTCGTCCCGTTCCGGCCCGTATATCTTTCTCAAAACCTTATTTATTTTCAAACACTCGTAATTTATGTTCATCTGCTAGGGTTATACTCTAACTTTCGCAACCGTAAAGTAAAGTGTAACCGGCTACACCTTTCGACTACAGAAATATATTTATTAGTTAGCCGTATATATACTTAATTCGACTCCCTTTTAATACCATAGCAAACTATCGTAGCATACGAATTCAATATATGTAGAGTTAAGATGGTATTTTCTATTGTACTTTTTTTTTTATGGAACCGGTATATCAAACGTGTGAACAGATTATAATTTTTAAACAAAAAGTACCAACTTGCCCAAATGTCACTGTGAATCCGCATTCCGTACGGTAGTTTCCAAGGCATTAAAGAGTCTAACTCAATATAAGACTAATTAATGAATATCTCTCGCGTTTGCAAAATGATAAACCGATAATAGGCTATCATTATGCAGTGTTTCACAATAAGCATATTTAACTCTTGACAACAATCTTGCGGACTTGCCCCAGTTCACATTTTGTTGTGTATAAACCGAACTTTGATAACTGGTTGAGGCAGATTTTATTATTATTATTATTATTGAAGAGTATAATTGAAGAACCAACTTCATAACTCCGTAGGAAATATTGTGCTCTTAACAAAATCCTTGTCACAAAAAAAGAGATACTGAAACGTGTATCATCTGTCGCCCTTCCACGGTTTATTACTCATTTAAAACGCCTTTCAACCAAGATCGTCGCTCATATCATCATCGCATTTATTCTTGCATCTTTTGCTTCAATACTCATAAAAGAACTACATGCCGGAAGCTTAGTCTCACTTGAAATAAAGTTCTACACTATTAAAATTTTTAGGAACGTTTCTTGATATACCAAGTAAATGTTTCATATTCAAGAATGTTTCAGAGTAATCCTAGAGACTTCTTTTGCGGTACTGGTAGTTCTTTCGTTTTAAATTCCTGTGTGATGTTCGAATACGTGTACAAAATAAAGTTTCTTATCGTAACCAACCATGCAATTCTGATCAAATGCTCGATATCGTCATTTTCATCACATATTTTAGCAGAAATTGAGAATATTCTTAGTGAATAGGAATTGTGATTCCTAACTGACAAATAGAAAAAGTTATTAAAATATGGATAAGTTGTAACTTCGTTTGTCTTTTTGGGATCCAGGCATCATATTTCTAACTCTCTATACTGTTTCCATCTAGTTCTTTATATCACTGGCAGTTTATTCCAGTCAGTAAGATGCTGGCCTTCTACCTGAACAATTTGTGTTCAAATCTCGTTTAAGGCTTTTATTTCTTTCCTTTCCTGAAAACCAGCTGTTTTTATTAGTCAAGTTGTTGGAAATTACCAGGCAGCTATAGTTCCCTGTGTGTCTGAGCATATTTATTAGCAGTGTACGCGCTAGTCTGAGTTTGAAGTGTAAACACGTAAAAATTTCTTACCATCCGAAATTTTACTCTTGTATATTCAGTAAAAATAATAAATACATAAACAGACTATTGCAATCTATCAAAGAATGCACCACTAGTTTTATGTGCAGAACATTCAGAATGTTTTGTTAAGATTAAAGAACTCTGAAGCACACAAAAACACTTTACAACTACAAAGCGTATTCATTTTTCTCAACGTAAAACACAAAGACTGGTTTGTGTTTGTACTTCTTTAATGCTCTAATTATATTAGTTATTTGAGCTTTCAAAACAGTTATTTATTACTGGGCAATAGAGGGAATGTAGTATTTCATCTTTTACATTTTCTTCGCAGAAGTGCCACCAGAAAAAGGCACGACGATAACAAACTGTAAGATTTTGTAGTGTGTAAAAGCCATGAGGAATTAAATACTGATTTTCGATTAACCAAATGCAAATACATCTCTGTCAGATATGCAAACTATTTGTAAATCCCCCGGTAAGATTCCGATTGTAAAAGAAGATTTTGTAGCCCGAAACTAACTACTGTAACCTTACTTTAACGTATCATTTCTTTACACTTTGAATAGACTTTGATTTCAAAATATCAACAAAGGTTTAATTTAATCGAAAAAAAAAAGTTTAGGTATGATTCGGACGAAATTCAAACGTAAACAATTAGATGGCGAACCAAAATATTCCTAGATATCGACACTAAACTTCAAAATATGCAGAATAACCATTTATAAGCTTCTGTAGTGTGTAAGATAACTATTTTTGAGTTCTTCAAGCATTTACAGTCTATAATAATAAGTATATTTATTCAGAATTGTATAGTTTCCCCTTTTCCATAAATTAAACACTATATTAGGCATCTTGTTTTAAAATATAACCACACAGTTTATTTGGGAAGTTGTTCGCATCATACGAATCAAATTATTCTCTCTTATTCTGTAGTCTTCCTAAATTTTAGTTATAGCTAATGATTTATACTCAAATAAATAAGACTTGCGTTCTCTAACTTTCTTGATTATCTTTAAATTAGTAGCATCCAAATAATAATACACAAACTACTATAACAAGTTACTTTATTGAAGAACGGTGGTCAAGCCAGCGCCGCCGTCAGGTCCTACTTCCAGAATGCTAGTCTTTTCCTCACTTTTCAGGCACATGTACCGAGCGGTCGTGGCTCAGCGGCAGAGCGTTGGCTTAGAATTCGGGAGGTTGTGGGTTTAAACCCAGCGGCCGACCATCGTGACTGAGGTTTAACCAGAGTTTTTTTCTCAGTCACACGAGGCAAATGCCGCGACGGTACCTCCGACTTAGGCTCTGCCCAATACCTTCTCGCATCCTTTCCCCTCCCCTATCCCCGTGCCCCTAAAGGCCACAAATAGAATTCAAATTCAGGGACACGTAGAATGTTACGGATATCAATGATGTCTTTCTAACAAACTTACACCCGTCCCAATCAAAATAGGGATGTAGTCCACCTTCTATAAGGGTTTAACGTGTTAACATGTTTACAAAGTTAAAGAAATATATAAGACCTGGCAAACATATAAATGGTTTACACAAATATCAGATGCAGATTAAGTTTTCCAAACTAAATCTTTCCTTGCGTTGCCATTATAGCAAAAATTATTACTTGATTGAGATTTTCCTCCACTAGCTTCATGCTTTGGTCTAAACTTAGTATAGGACGTAGACCCTTCTGTATATGAACTCTCAGTCTCTTTCCCCTACGGAACAACAATTTCTGCTGAAATGAACTCTCAGTTCAAGTATCTCATAGTCTTACTACTGATTGACATAACCGACGATTTTGAAGGATACGAGGAATACGAGAGACCGCGGTGGCTCAATGGTAAGAGTCATTAGGGCCGTCGGGTCGATCCATGCTCGTGCCACGTAGTTTTTATGGTGGACGGACATAATGTATGTGGGTTCTCCAGTTTCCTTCCACTTACTTCATTCCACGTATCATCCCATCATCATCCATGCGACCTGAGCCAAAGCTGCCTAAAGGTCTTTAAAAAATTAAAACTGAAAGATACTATGGTCACTACTTCATAGGCGAGGGGATGGGAAAGCAGAAGTATTCAGGACACGGAGATACTTTTCATTAACAAAAAACGTCGATAATTCTTAAGTTTCAGAGTGGGCAGTCGCCTCACCAACCTCTCGTTAAATCCACAATCACCTCAATCCCATAGAGCCTTAACCTTTTTAGGTTCGACACATACCTCAACACAATCTTTACTGTGTCCAATCTTCCTACAGATTGTATAGAAACGAGACGGCATACAACTTCGGTCACGTCTCGATTCATAGCCACCTGTCTTATTCTGTTTTGTCTCGAAACAAATGGTATGTAACTAGTATCCTGCATAATTAGTATAATATTGAAAACCTTCTTTGTCACTCTGTGACTAATTGTGCTTTCTTCTGTCTGTGGTTGTCAGTTAAAGGTAACATTTCTTGTCTTGAGGTAAAGCTTTGACTTCTGATAAGTCCTGAGGAGGAAGGGTGAATCTGAGTCTTACTAACGCTAGCCAACTAAAGTTTTCCTCACTCATAAGCCGAATGTCGAGATAGTGCCTTCAACAGAAGCCGGCCACAACTTTTAAAGGATTAGGTCGTAAATGCCACTTCAGGCCATAATTATTGTCAAATGAAACTGAACTTGGTGAGACTTCTGAAATTGTCGACTAGACAATTTATTCAGTTCTTATATACTTGTAAATTAGCTTTAAATAGCTATTTCAACATGGACACAATCGATTCCATGAATATGTCAGCCCTAATAGTAAGAAGTGAAACGTATAGTGCGATCGAGTCTTGCAAGGTATACGGTGTAGGTTTATATAAAGAGTTTAAAAAATCCTTAGTACAAATGTGTAAAGAGCATCACAAAAACAACTATGGGTTTACCTCATATTAACTGTGAATTACACAGCAAAAAATGCAGAAAAAAAAACGATACGAAGACTATACGGTGCAGGAACGGAGGATACTAGGTGGGGTGGGGGCTGAAGCCCACCAAATCTAATTTAACCCCCCAGTTTTATCACTACTTTTTTTTATGTCAAATGTTAACCCCTGATTTTTGCAAATGAAAGAGAGAACTCCCCGGACTTTTTATTCCGGCGTCACTAATGTTTAGGTGAAAAGCAAATTGCTTTTATACGATACATTAAGAGTGAAATATTGAACAAAAAAGTATTTGAAACCTTTTTTCTAATCACAATAGATTTTATATAAATTATTATTATAGTGGGGTCAGTTTATGACATGCTCACAATGCGGCGAGTGTGTGAAGCTCAATATACGGCGATATTATTTCGTGAAAAAGAAATTCAAGTTTCATGTTGGGCACCAGAACTAGTCCCTCACTATAAATTACTGTACCTGAATCATTTTTCTCCATGAAACAGTACTTATCAAAGGCAATTCATAATCTGACAAAATGAACATGCATATCGTTGACTATTTTCTCTGTTCGCATGCATCCTCGTCCAGATAAATAATGCCACTGCCGTTGCTTTGTTCAGAAAAAAAAAGCGATGGTGAATTTCAAAAACAGTAATCTGGTGTCCGATTAACTTGAATGTAACGTTACCAATGAATGTTTTATTGTGAAAAAGAATTCAACACTTTTCTGAAACTAAAAATAACCCCGAAATTACTGGAAATATAATAAACACACCCGTTAAAAATAATGATTATGAATAAAATTATTATATAGAAATTGTCAACATTCAGTGTTTAGAAAATGAGAAAGTGAATTAGGTACCTCCCTGCAATGAGACTTTCTAATGCGCTGTTGAAGTGTACCCGCCGACATTTTTGTCAGGAATTAGTTATGTCCTTG
Organism: Lepisma saccharinum; assembly: GCA_022664845.1. NCBI lineage: Eukaryota > Metazoa > Arthropoda > Insecta > Zygentoma > Lepismatidae > Lepisma > Lepisma saccharinum. The sequence continues at coordinate 15,007 of JAGDQP010028132.1, forward strand.
CAGAACTCGAAGATTTCAAAATTGCTGCCGGGGTCTCTTGAACGGAGTGGTTCGGAGCCCACTTTACGAAAACTGTAGGTCCCGTCCTCAGGAGCTCACCAACTCGTTTAGGATGTTAATAACGATTTAATGAATCGAAGATTTCAAAATATTTTCAGATGCAGAAGTTGCTACTTCAAACAGAAGTTAACTTGATTCAATATGAGATACTAATGAATTGAACTGAATCGAATCCATGACCTTTTAGCATCTTTGACTTAGGCCAAGCTTGTTTGGAGTTTCAACTTAGTGGTAGGGGGTCATTCAAATATTACAACACCTTTTTAATCATTTTAGATAAGTAGATACCCTATCCCTTATACACAGACGCCCAGCAAAAGCAAAGCTGGAACGTCCTCCCTCCTGTAATATTTGAAGGAACCCTAATATGGATTGTTTGTGTTAAATCGGAATATAATGTGGAATTCGTTTAAACTGTGGAGCGACAAAAGCAAATGTGTCATTATCCGAAAGGTGTTAAAGCTGACGTACAAAAGTCAGGGGAATGGGAGGAGTCTCTGGGGTAGAAAGTCTCACGTATAATAAATAATTAAGATAAAATTCGTATATATATATTCTTCGTAATAAGTGTTTTATTGCATTTTTATATATCTGTGCGAGTAAGTTTGGTTTACAATTTCATAGCTGTTATATTATTGATTATATCATGGTTAAGTGGAATACAAGGCTATCACCATTAACTTTGCAATGTTAAATAAAAGTTTAAATAAATACAAAGTCAAACCTTCTCTAGAAAATATATGCAAATATTTTATAAAACAAGGCATATAAATTCAGTTTTTTAAAAGATGGGATTTTAATAAGCACATCATTTATGACCTATGATAATTAAAAGGATTCGTCAATTTCATTTGAGGTGAAAAGTGTGACAGACATCTCTCGACTTTTCGTAGTAATGTTTCAGCAGTAAAGGAGCTCTGTGTATTATGTATGCTTTTACACATGTTAATTCATACTTCTTCCAGACCCCATTGTACAAAAAAGCACAGTTCTTGTACCTCTAAATGACTGAACTTTTGATCACTTCTATATTTTTTCACCTCCGACTACTATTTGCGGACATTTGGCCTCATCTTCATACGAACATGAGTATCTAAAAAGCGGTTCTGGAAACCTAGGAAAGAAGAAAAAATGGAGCAGCAAAATTTATACCCGGTTGGTCTCAGTGTTAGCATTTTTCTTCTTCCAACCAAGCTACGAACAACATAGTAGAAAAAGGTACCCAAATCATTTTTTTAATGCTCATAAAATCTGTTTTAATTCTCATGACAAGAATCTAAGGGTTGCACTACCTTTTACAGAGTAGAAATATGATGTGACTCGATAGTAATTTCGTCCCTACAAGGTGAAAGATAACGCCAAAACAAGAGTAAAAAAAAATGCTATTTGAAAAAAAAATAATAAAAACTTACTAAAAAGTAAAAAAAAAAATAATTTTGATTTTTACATGACTAAAACGAAAAGCATGGGGCGATATCTCATATACAGTCACTTTGTTAATTCTTCAATTAGCGTGCCCCATGCTTTTTTTTAGTCATGTATAAACAAAATTATTATTATTATTGCTTTTTAGTACGAATTAAGAAAAGTATGTCTTTAATTTATTTATTTTTTTAACCAAAATCGTAAAGTGTTCTGCAACAATTGGAACGCCACGGCGTTGTAGGCTAGTATTTATGGGTATAATATTTTTTAAAAAATATTAAAGTATGCGTTTAAAATATATAAATGTAGCAATAGAATATTGTATTGTCACCCGACTTACGTCGCTGTGCAAAATTTCCTCATTGTATGACGTCTGGAAATGAGCTAAATTAACGCTGCAAGATTTGAGGACACCACGAACCGTTGTGAACTAAAGAAAAAAAAAAGTAAAAAAAAAAGGTCTAAATCTCGCCTACTGTCTGCTGTCACACAAAAAGCTACGATGGATTAAACATAAAATAAATAAATAAATAAAAAATCACGAGAAATCTGTTTGAAACTTAAAGTGAGATATCATGAACAATTATACCTGTAATTAGGTATAAAAATACGAGAGAAACTTTTCTAACTAAATAAACATAAACAGTGGTGTAAATACAAAAACTCTGATTCATTCTAAATTCGAAACAGGAAATCTGGACAAAATGTAGATTGATTTTATTTAAACAGCTACCTAGTTCTTGCAGCAAAATGGCACATGTGAAGAGATGACATTAAATTTTTCTTCTTTAGCAACACAGTTTTCATGGAACAAAATGTGACATATGCTACATACAACCTACTTTTCATCCTTGTTTTGTTCGAAATAAGTCCTTCACTAATGGGAGACTGTATTGTAAATGTTATATATTCGGTACTTGTTGATGCATAACTACAGTAGCCATCTCCTTTGTTGTCGCTCCTTAATAAATAATGTCGCTTTGCTCCTATGAAGTTGCTTATTTGTCTATTTTGAAGTTTCTCTCGCCCTGTGACAATAATTGTCAAGTAGCAAAAATATTGCGCGGTTCTCACTAAATTACAGTTTGTTGTCTGCTTCTCTAAACCAATTCTCGTTCTTCATGTTCTACAATGTTTCGTGTTAAATTTAGGGATTGGAAATTTGGTGGGCAATACACCTATGAGGTGGGCGAAATTAGAACTCCCTTTACACTGTAAAATGTGGTGTCCTCCCACCAGGAAAAACTTCTTCCCGTCAAAGTATCAATATATATTACAGCTCAATTATCACTAACTAAGCATGCTCATCGTTACCACTATAAAACAACTGGATGCTCTTATGCCACGTGAGTGCAAAACTCCCACAAGGAGAAAAACTACAAACGATCACAACATACGCTGACGCACAATACACACTGCACCGTTCAAAACTTCAAAGGTTACTGTTCAGGCGTGAGG